>KZ873067.1:32893-50902 GCA_003456935.1 Machilis hrabei
AGCACACGTTCGCGTCACTTGTGTGAAGGCCGGGCACACGTTCGCGTCACTTGTGTGAAGGCCGGGCACACGTTCGCGTCACTTGTGTGAAGGTCGGGCACATGTCCGCGTCACTTACGTGAAGGTCAGGCACACATTCATGCTACTTATAAGAAAATTCTAATGCAATTGGATAATTTTATTGAAAGATGGAATGTGACACCCGGGCATTAAGTCAAATGTAAATTGATTTTGCTATTTTGGCCACAAGTTGTTTAATGGTAGTATAACCTAGTAGTTGTAGCAGAATCTTTTTATATATTTTGATGAAATTTATAGTGAGAGGAGACTTGATCGTTATGAGTTTGTCACATTTGAACGTTGATAGTAGAAAGTTTTCTGCGTTAAAGCTTCGAATTTAAATTTGGAACGTTCGTAGAATTAGCTACTTAAGAGAAAAGTTAACCCGCTCTCAAGGCCGATGGAACATGTAATAAATTAAGCAACACTACTTTCCTACAGTTAAAAAATAAAGGTAACGTTCTCCTTTTAAAATAAACAACTGTTACGTACACAGGTAGCCTCTATTGTCATCCTTGTAGAAAATTCACGGAGAAGTAAATTTTGAGAGGTCATTTTAAACGTTTGAAACGTAGTAGTCTAACTATCTTTCCTTTTCGTTTCAGAATGTTGGGGTACTCGTCACGTAGTCTGTTTGTTGCTGTTCCTTGGAATGGCCAACGCTTACATCATGAGAGTTAACATGTCTGTTGCTATTGTTGCCATGATCAATGGATCAGCAGTGACTCCTCCAGAGGAATTGGGCAAGAACAGAGACTGCCCTGCTTATGCCGGCTCTCTAAATCTCGAAAACAGTACCTCGAGTTCACAAAAGCCTGTAATGGTAAGTTCATAAATACATAGAGCAATATAAAAAAAAAACTCCACTAGTCTATGATCGCACAGTTGTAACATCACGACCCCGTACACGTTGTAATGACGCTTCAGAGTAATGAATGTTGTCACTCGTACTATACACAGCCTTGGGTAAAGGAATCTGTTTTTTTACAGCAGGGATTTCGTATTAATTATTTGCTCCTAGAAGATGTGAAGATGCGAGCGATGACCGCTGTCGTTATTACGTTCACACATTTCCCTCACGACAATGCACCTCCCCATCTCTAATATAATTGGTTGAATATATAGCCCTATATTACACTAGTCTTATGAAGACAACCGACAGGTTGGCTTAATGGTAGAGTGCACGTCTCCTGATCGGGAGGTCCCGGGTTCAAATCCCGGGGCTGACTGATTCCTAGCCCTGAGTATAAAGGGTTATCCTATGGTTCTTCCGTGAGGGACGTTAAATACGGGGTACTATCGATAAGTGTTCGATGTAAAAGAACCCACCGCCGGTTATGTGTCGTGTGAGTGGCAAAATTAAATAATCTTAAAGCGTCGTTACAACGCGGATGGGGTCTCCATTAGACCATAAACTAAAACAAAATAACTAACTAACTTATGAAGATGTCCACCATCAAATTTAAATTTGTGGAGCACCAAATGCAACATTTTGCCTCGCAACAAAACATTTTGTTGCAACAATTTGCAGACATCGGTTGCAACATTGCTGCGCAACGCTTTGCAGTACGTTGAGGCAATAGGACCATTCTGCGCTGACCTATGTCTCGCAACACCTTGAGACATTTCCATCTGCGCATGCGCGTGATTACTGACAACGTCCTTTGTACATGTTCCCACTTGAGCTCTTGACAGTTCGTTGTGGTGTTGCGATTTATAATGTTGCACCTTGTTTCATGATGAGGCAAAATGTGCCGTTTGCTGTTCGGCCAGCCTCAGTGCAAACATCTGGCTTCTAAAAACATATTCTCAGAAGAATTAAACCATCTAGTTTCATTCCACCAAGAAAAGTAAAGGTTACCGTACTTTTAAGAGAAATTCGTAGATAATCACGCAGTTTAGTTGCTTTTGGGAAGTTTTCGTTACCCGCCACTAGAGAGCGCTGATGTGACAACGTTACATCGCAATCTTTTACGTAAACTGCGGTGTTTTTATGTAAGCTGTGTTCACCTCAATAGTTTACACTTTGGAATATGTACTACTGGTGCTACTGCAAACCTTGCTACATTTCCGCGGAGGATTTGTGAATATTTCGGTTTGGTAATCCAATTGAAATATATTTTCAGACAGTTACCTTTAATTATATTTCGTTATAATAATGTATTTTTCATCAGTAAGATGAAACAGTAGGGGCTTGTCACCACATTGGACCTCTCATAACTTCGTATAGACAAACAACAACAATTGGTATACTAATGAAAAAGTTTTTCTGTCGAGTTATTTTTTATTGCTAACTTACTGTATAGATACCTATCTTAATTGTAACAATTATTAAAAACTTAAATAAATATTTTATGAATCTTACCTAATTTTCTAACCAATATTTTAGAATACATGTTGACTTAGTATAATACTGTGGAAAAAAGCTTAGCCAAAATATTAGTCAGTGATTTTGCAATGTCGCATAATTTCTTCAAGACCACCCAAAGACAAATCGCACCGTCACTCTGCTCATTCATTCGTAAATCACTCAAATTACTTTAAAATGGCGCAGGTTCTGTAATGGTGTGAATACACGATTCGTTCTTTACTTCTGTAAGCTGAAATACAAATACCTGACCAAAGTGTCAATGAATGGCTATGCACTCGCGGACAACACTTCACTTTACACACTTAATTAGAGCTTTGTTCGTTAGAAGCATGGTCATTTCGAACACTTAAAGGCGTACGTTCTTGTAACTGTCAAAGATTTGTCAGCGAGAAGGTGTTAATTTAGTAGAGATGGTCATGAAAGTGAAAGTTCGTGACACTTGTCTGTGTACGGTACATTGTTTTCATAAACATTCTCACAACAAGTCATTCACCGAGGTAAATAGCCTAAGAGTTAATACAAACTAATAAAAAAGGAATAGAAAAATGAATGTAAAAAAGTGTACTTTGCATGATTCTATTGCATTATGGGTTTTTTTCCTGCGTTCATAAAATATGCTAACGGATACTTATATGCAGACGGTCAATGGGAACGAATTAAAAAATGGTATTATTCCTGTTTATACAAGCGTATTCCCATTTAAAAAGAAAGCGGGTTGCTGCCATCTGCGGAGAAGATAACAAACTGAGGCAGGTGGCGGAACAAACGAGCATCAATGATATATACACATATAAGGCGATAGCTTAACCAGCGTATGGACTCAAGCCAACACAAGTGGTTGTCCTTGCTTTTATATTTTTATTTAGCTTAGCAATACTTTACAGCTTTCAGATTTACAGTCAGTGAGGCACAAATAATTACAAAACGTACCTGCCGTATTTAAATCCTCAGAATTTATTTTAAAATGCATGTTCTGTGACAGAGTAGGCAAAAACTACTTTCGTTTGACTAGTGAAATACGTATAAACAAACACAATGGCTGCCTTACCCAGAAAGCTTAGTTGGACGACGTATTGGCGGATACAAATTAGATGTAAGGCTTAGTTTATAAAAACGTATTCGTAGTTGGACGACGGAAAGGGTAAGTTTAGTTGTAGGCCTATGTGTATCTATGGTGTGGTTTATAAAAAAGGATAGGTCCTCCAGTATTCGGAGACGGAGTGGCAGAGTTGATGAACTTCCAACTTTTGAGATACGTTCTTGCTTTTTCTGTCCATTTTCTTCGATACCAATGTTATCGGGAGGAAAGTCAAGCGTTGATAGCTATGCCACTTTGTAGATCTCCCACTAGGTGGCAATGCATACCTTCTTTCATCTTTCTGTACGTAGGCCTATATCCGTTTCTATAAACGTGATATCAAACTTGTATCCGTCAATACATCGTCCTTAAGGCTTGATTTATAAAAACGTATTCGTTGTTGGACGTCGGAAAGGGAAAGTTCAGTTGTATGTGTATTGATTATTGAAGATTATTTGGTTATTATTAGTTAATGGTCCCACACTTCTGACTGCGATGGTCTAATAGAGACCCCCATCCGCGTCGTAGCGACGCTTTGGAATGATCGCATTTTGCCACTCACACGACACATAGCCGGTGTGGGTTATTTTAAATTGAACACTTATTGATGGGACGGGGACCCCACTTGTAACGTCTCCCCGGAAGACGCCTACGATCATGCCTCGTAGGAAACCCCTTTATACTCAAGGCTAGGAGTCATCCCCAGGATTTGAGCCGAGATCTCCCGATCAAGAGGCGAGCACAATGAAGAAATTATAATTGTGTTACCTGTATGATTTGGACGATACCACACGGAATTCTAAGTTTTTTGCCACAAAAGAAAGACCAAATTCCATTTTTCTGAATGTAACAAATTATCAACATACTTGAACAAATTATCATCGCACTGCACGTTTGCCTTTTATATGCTATTAAAGAGTTGAGTGGTCACTCACCGTGACAATTGAAGGCCCAAAGTGGAAAGACACTTGTATTTTCATGTCTAACTTCTCGGCTACTCTTCAGTCCACTTTAATACGCATTAACGCTACTGCGCAATATGCTGCATTTGATTGTCGTGCACCCAAGGCTTATTTTTTGTGAGATTCTACGTTTAGAGGTTTCGTTAGATGCAGAGCTTCCGTTAAAATTAATTTAGTTAAAATGGCCGACGTTTGACGGAAATAAATAAAAAAAAACTAAGTGCGAATACTTGATATTTTTGTTAGTTTGATTAGGTGAGATAAGGTGATTATTTAAGTGTTATAAATTAAATTAAATTTAAATCACCACTTCATTGCGAGTCACGCTCGCTCTGGATTTATTCTGTTGTGTCATCTATAATGATATCATCGCTATTGGCTTAAATTTCCTTGAAGGGGAGCTACAGATTGAAGATTTTGATCTTTTACGAAACCAAAGAGCTTAACTTCAGAAGGAGTATCTTTTATTTGTTGTGACATTCGCGCTGTTTCAGTGTGATCTACAACGACCATTTTCTAATATACCGTGGTATAGAAGTCTAGAATAATTAGTATGCACATCTTTAATTAACTTTTTGTCGCTATATAGATGCCAACATTTATAAACACGTGATCAGAGGTGCTGCCAGCTGTTATCCAGTGTTGTACATATTTCAATAGCGGGTGCTGTTTATTCTTAAAAAATAAGTTTCGCCTCGTAATTACGTACGTATTTAATCACCATTTTTTTTTTTCATATAAAAGTACGTGTTTACATTCAGTGTCAACCTTATTTTATACAAAAACCATTCGAACATTGAAATATGACAATTTCATGATAGAATTTGATTAAATATGTACAGAATGAGATATTAGATGGCAGCACCGTCGATCGCGTATTTACCGAATTTGGCATCCAAAACCTTCAAAGTTTTTTCCACGGGCGAGATAGGGCTTTTAACCACTAGTTATTCTAGGGCCGTCCTCTTTCATTGGTGCTATGCTATAGTACTGTTCACAATCATTTTGCTAACTAAAAAAAAAAAGATCGGTTGGCCTAATGGTAGAGTGCTCGCCTCCTGATCGGGAGGTCCCGAGTTCAAATCCCGGGGCTGACTCCTATCCTAGCCCTGAGCAAAAAGCGCCTGTGAAGCACTCCACACTAAGGTATGATCGTAGGCGTCTTCTTTAAGGGGCGTTAAAAGTGGGGTCCCATCGATAAGTGTTCGATGTAAAAGAACACACCACCGTTGTATCGAGTGAGTGGCAGCAAAATTCAATCATCATGAAGCATCGTTACGACGCGGATGGGGTGTCCATTAGACCATCGTAATCAGAATCATGGGACCATAAATCAAAACAAACTAACTAAAAAAAATATGCTCGTCTCGTGTAAGTGTATTTATGCGAACTCGTGCAGTGGTCATATTCATAGATATATTTATTTAGTATTAGAGTGCATTCAATTGACTCTGTTTTTTATTTTTACTTTAGCAATCTGAGCTAGGAACATTTATTTGGGACACACGACAACAAGGTTTCCTTTTGAGTTCATTTTTCTGGGGTTACGTCATCACACAGATTCCCATTGGCATTCTAGCACGGCGCTATGGAGCAAGGCGTTTTCTTGGATACGGACTACTCCTAAATTCCATCGCAGCTTTGTTTGTACCTCTGGCAGCCAATTTGGGCTTGCCCTACCTATTTTGTATTCGAGTTCTGCAAGGTCTAGGAGAGGTAAGATTTAAACTTAACTACGCTAAATGTTAGATATTCTCAAAAGATGTGATATCGAGTACACTTGAAGACCTCATGCATCAATACTAATTACAACTAAAGTAGTGTTCGTGCTCTCTATTTAAAGGCTGCTCTATTAGCTTAGGACAGGGGTGGCCGACTTGTGTATGGACGAGGGCCAATACATCTATATTGACGTCACGTACTGCACAATACGTATTGTTTAGCCAATACAGGTTGTTTCACAAAAATCTTGCCACCAGGTTGAAATATTTACAAAACATAAACGCAAAGATTAAAAAAAAAGAATTTTGAACTTAGAAAACCTTGTTCTAATTCCCAAAATTTTTTCTTAGTCCCAAAATGTTTTTCCTAGTCCCAAAATGTTTTTCCAAGTCCCAAAATGTTTTTCCTAGTCCCAAAATGTTTTTCCTAGTCCCAAAATGTTTTTCCTAGTCCCAAAGTGTTTTTTCTAGTCCCAAAGTGTTTTTTCTAGTCCCAAAGTGTTTTTTCTAGTCCCAAAGTTTTTTTTCTAGTCCCAAAGTTTTTTTCCTACTCCCAAAATTTGTTCCTAGTCCAAAAATTTGTTTCCTAGTCTCGACATTTTTTCATAGTCCCAACATTTTTTCATATTCCCAAAATTTGTTACTAGTCTCAACATTTTTTTCATAGTCCCAAAATTTGTTACTAGTCCCAAAATTTGTTTCCTAGTCTCGACATTTTTTCATAGTCTCGACATTTTTTCATAGTCCCAACATTTTTTCATAGTCCCAAAATGTGTTACTAGTCTCAACATTGTTTTCATAGTCCCAAAATTTGTTACTTGTCCCAAAATGTTTTTCCTAGTCCTCAAATTTTTTTCTGGTACCAACATTTTTTACTAGTCCCAAAATTTTTTAGCAGTCCTAAAATTTTTTTCCTACTCAAAAATGTTTTTCCTTTCCCAAAATGGTTTTCCTAGTCTCAAAATTGTTTTCCTAGTCTCAAAATTGTTTTCCTAGTCTAAAAATGTTTTTCCTAGTGCCAAAATTTTTCCTAGTCCCAAAATTTGTTTCCTAGTCCCAAAAATTAGTAGTAGTCCCAAAATGTTTTTTCATAGTCCCAAAACTTTTTTTCTTAGTCCCCAAACATTTTCCCCAAAATATGTTTTCTTAGTCCTAAACATTTTTTTCTTAGTCCTAAACATTTTTTTCTTAGTCCGAAACATTTTTTTGTTAGTCCGAAACATTGTTTTCTAATCTTTGCGTTTAATGGCTTTTGAAGTCGTTTGAGACCATATTCTTTTATTGCACATTGATGAAATTTTTTTCCACCTGGTAGCAAGATTTTGTGAAACACACTGTATATATTCACATTTCACAGTGAACACAAACTACGACAACAACAAAATCACGCTACGTGTCACTGAAACAGACCACTCGGCTCTAGGAGTAGCAGAACAAGTGAACTTAACTGATGCGCGACGCTGGTGCGCATACGCCATTCCTATTAACGTGTCCATCTATTACTACTTTACACACGTTCAGAGTAGGTTCACATAAATGGAGTAACAATCTGTTTAATGTAATTTTAGATCGTTTTTTGTTTAAGACTTTTCAGTAAAAAGTATGAAAATATACTCGAACCTGGAAGTCTGAGGCTTAAACAAATAATAATAAATATTTTATTTTGTTAATCTTGTCGTGGGCCGCCAGTTGGCCACCTCTGGCTTAGGATCAAAGCATTGTTTGCACAAGTTTATCATGTTCAAACACAGTTTATTACACGAGAAGCGTTCAGGTTTGACCTGGACTTCATTTATTTATTTTTTTCAAAAGACTTGATTTTCAAGCCGGCTTCGGTGGCCTAATGGTTAAGTCACTAGCATTTTGTCTCTAATAAGTTTTTATTTTCTGAATTTTGAATTCGATTACTGTACTTTTATTTTATTGTAAAAAATGGCCTCCATTAAATGACTTGTTTATCAAACCAAAAAATTGGACCGAATCATTAACTAAATATCAGACCACCTTTTACGAAAAGAAAGAGTTTGAGAAACAAACGTCAGTTCANATTTACGATTCAAAATCGAACTAAAGCCATAAAGATGTTATGCTCCATATTAAGAAAATCTTATATAAATGTTACCAATGCGCTATTATTTTACAGGGTCCCGTTGTACCAACGACGCATCAGCTGTTATCCAACTGGGTGCCACCTCTTGAGAGAAGCCGGCTTGGAGGTTTCGTTTACTCAGGTGGGTAATCTACTGTACAACAGAATTGCTTTAGTGATGTTGTGATAATAGAAAACCAGGCAATTTAGCTTTTTAGAGTAATAAATATATCATAAGTTAAATATTGTCAATGATCGAAGAACANCTGTCTACATTGTGATAGTTTTGTTTTAGTTGCACCGGCTGGTTGCTACAGTCCTCTTACGAAAAACGTAATAGGTATTTACTGAAGCTTCTAGACTATTTGTTCTTACAATTGCCAGCTCCAGACGCGGAATGTTAAAAANTAAAGTAGTAGCAGCACANTGTCCCGAGTGGAAGCAGTAATAGTGTCCCTTCTAACAGTTTCCAACACGAACGTGGCACAGTTTCTAGTAGCACAGTGTCACCGTTGGTGAAGNGGGAACTCACTATCCCTGTACTATTCAGGCTGGTTTGTTGGGTTCTCACTCTTGTGAAGCAGGTCAGAATGGGACACTTTTGTCCTTGTCCATGTATGTATCGTCTTGTGTTTGTCTTTTAGGTTATACATTTGTATTTTTGTTTCAGAAAAGTTATCGTGTGAGAAGAGTCATCGTTGTAGAAAAGTTATCGTCCATTAATTTTAGTGTTTACGGCCTTAAATGACCAAGCCGTCGTTTGGCTTCATTGTCAGTCNCCAATGAGACGTAGGACGTATGTAGTAAGACTTTATTANACTTTTTTGAGACCTACAATGAGACNTAANAGTAAAACGTCTGACCTAACTGAGATGATCACCTNCCATGTCTTGGGCAAGTCAACTAAAGTCTGGCCAGTCAGCTTCAATTATGTTTGAACAAAACAACAACGCCGCGTGCACCTAGTAGAAGAAGAACATCTTCTTTGTTCTCATTGGGTGAAGTTTTAAGTCTTAAAACACCATTGTGNATCACTAGTTTTTGGTAAAAAGCAAGTCTGGGANGTAGAGCCATGAGTCTATTACGTCTAAGGCCCATTGAGGTGGCGAGCGAGTGGCNTGGCNTAAGGCGAGCACATGTAATTTAATGGTGTATTGCTCACTGAAGAGGCGCTGATGTGACGTGGCGTATGGCCAGTGTCGCGCCGCCACGNACTCGNCACGCACCTGCCACTAGGCTCTNGCATGCTTAAACTTGAGTGGCTAACTGTTACGTCTCATTATAGGTTTCAAAAAGTCTACTACATACGTCCTACGTCTCATTGGAGACCGACAACGAGGCTTTAGGCCAAACGACGACTTGGTCATTTAAAGCCGTAAACACTGGCTAAATCTTCGCCCAGTAAATAAAGACGTATTATTATTATTATTGGAGTTAGTTCGTAAGCATGCGACGTGTAGTTTATTGATGGCAAATACGGCACTTCAATTGGCTTTGTGCCATATCTTCGCCACTTGAATGCCACGCCACATGCGTGCCACCTCTACGCCACACGCCATACAGAATTGGTTAATGCACCGACAGGGAAATGTCCTAATTGGTGAATGCACCGACAGGGGAATGTCCTAATTGATTAATGCACCGACAGGAAAATGTCCTAATTGGTAGATGCGCCGACAGGAAAATGTCCTAATTGGTGAATGCGACGACACGAAAATGTCCTAATTGGTAAATACGTCGACAAGAAAATGTCCTAATTGGTCAATGCGCCGACAAGAAAATGTCCTAATTGGTCAATGCGCCGACAGGAAAATATCCTAATTGGTCAATGCGCCGACAGGAAAATGTCCTAATTGGCTAATGCGCCGGCAGGGAAATGCCCTAATTCGTAAATGCACCGACAGGAAAATGTCCTAATTGGTAAGGTAAATGCGCTGACAGGAAAATGGCGTAATCGAACCATTGACATCGGTGATTGCCTATGTTGTCACTGAAGTACGTTACTCCGATAGCAGGAATAGCTCGCGGAGTATTGCTGCTCCCGAAACGTGAATAACTTGGAAGCATAATAAGCCAATGGCCAGAAAATAGGTTATAAAGTCTCCTCCCTCCCCCTCCAAAACACCTCAAAGAAAATTACTAAGGTAAAAAGACAATAGGAAGTAGTTAGTTTTTAGTTGCTACACTCTCCGTTCAGACTAATTGGCGTCGATTTGGATATGACGAAAAAGTTTTAGTTGCGATGTTTCCGTCATGCTACGTATTTTTTTCTAGGTGCTCAATTCGGAACAGTGATCTCAATGCCGTTGTCTGGACTCCTAGCAGCGTACGGCTTCAGTGGAGGATGGCCGTCAATCTTTTACGTTTTTGGAGGCGTTGGTATCATTTGGTTCATATTTTGGGAGTGGCTCGTCAGCGAATCGCCAGAGGAATCGAAAAGTATATCCGAGGAAGAGAGGAGTTACGTACAACGGTCTCTCGGACACCAAAGTGATCAAAAAGACGTAAGAACTCATTTTTANTTCCTTGTCTTTTTTTCGATTTCAGTGTTAAGAGTCTATTTGTGTTGAAGCGTGTGTGACGTCATGATTGTCGTTACTTTATTGGTCACTAGGCTACTACCAAACAAAGACTCGAATGGAGAAATTAGAACAATATATCAATTGAGGCAGCATTTATTAAAAAAAATATACTAAGTGCATAAGTTGTGTTTAACTACAAACATAAATTACGTGCTTAATGGGCTTCAGTTTTTAATCAATGTTGCACTACCGTCTCAGTGAAGCTCCCTCTTAACTTTGGTCCTTGGTCTGGCCAAAGATAAGCATCTATATTCGAAGTTACACGCATTAATGGAATCACTAGCTTCAAAATATGTAACTTTAGTTTAATATTTCTTCTATACTAGGCCTGCTTAGTTGGACGTTACCCATTTTCTGTTTTTTTTCAACTTGCTACGTTTCGAGACATATCTCTACTCTTGTCATCAAACATCATGAAATCGCTGCTGAGAGTCCTAGTTTGAAATGTGTCACCTTCTCTGGAACTCCAGCCCACAATGTCACGCTCCAGAATGGTTTGCGTACTCTGCATCGTGGGTTTGAACCAAGAGCCGGTGAGAAATTTGAAACTATTGTATAATGTGTGATGTCAAGAGTAGAGATATTTGTCGAAACGTAACAAGTACGAGTTCTGTCCTAAAAGAAACCGAATCATCGAAATAGCCCGCCAATGAATCGATGCTCGCTTGTCTGGTTACTAGCACTGCGTAGAAGCATTCCTCGGAAGTAATATGCGTAAATTGCATAATTCTACGTTGTTTAGTTTTCAGTCGGCAAGCGTTTAAGTGAAGTAGTGTTTTGTTGTTGTGGCGATTTTGTTGTGAAAGAAAATGAAGATTCTCTAAGAGCAACGCGTGTGCATCAAATTTTGCTTTAAATTGGACAAGACGTTTACAGAAACTCTGAAAATGTTGCAAGAAGGTAATGGGGAAGAATGTATGAACCGTACAGAATGTTATGAGTAGTATCAGCGGTTTAAAGCAGGCAGAACATCCATTTAAGACGATGCAAAACCTGGGCGGCCATAGCATCGAGGGATGACGTTCATGTTGAGGAAATGCGTGTTGTGTTACGGGAAAATCGTCGGCTGACCGTCCGTGAAATAGCAGAAGTAGTAGGAATTAGCAAAAGTTCGTGTCATACGATTTTGACTGAAAAACTGAACATGCATCGGGTGGCAGCAAAATTCGTTCCTCGGTTGCTCACAGATGAACAAAAAGAAGCATGTGTCAAGATCTTCTAAATCGATCAAATAGGGACGATAGTGTCCTGAGGAACGTCATAACAGGTGATGAGACCTGGGTAAACGTCTTGCCCAATTTAAAACAAAATTTGATGCACACGCGTTGCTCTTCGNCCTCACCAGCTTAAAGCGGTTTAAGCCGCTGTGTGAAAAATTAAACGCATATTGCAGTTGGAGGAATGAGAATTCCATCGCGTTCACGAAAGCACGGACCAACATTACTGGTGTCGATAGTAGTCAACATGGCGGCAGCCGCACTGTCAGCCGAGAGGGCTCGACCTTCAAACGATGACAAAATTATAATTCTAATAGCTACGCGAGAGTACGTTTGGACGGTGCTACACTGAATGCAAAAGTGTTTCACAGACACACGCGCAAAAAAAGTTCCTTCGTGAATCAAATTATGAACACACTTTAAAAGCAAATGCGCAATATGACATGTATTTGTTAAACAGCTGAACAATCGCCGTGACATCTGTACGACAAAAGTAGAAGTTACGTTAGACATTTCACGTCTGACTGTTAAGCCTTGGCTAGACGTTACTTATACTTTTGTCCTACAGATGTCAGTGATCGTTCAACTCGTTAAAAGCACAAGAAAGAGCAAAGGTGCTGTTATGTTTATTTGTAAAAGTTTGTTGGTAATTCGATAGACGCAAGAAAAATGAAATTTACTTTTTTGTTGTTTGTAAAATGTTACCTTAATTTTGAAAAGCTCGAATAAAAAGTATAAAACAGAGTGATCAAAACCATGATATAATCTTACTAGCACATTTTTAAGATATGTTAGTGCCATCAATAGCTGTATTTTCTCCCTCCTGATCGGGAGGTCCCGAGTTCAAACCCCGGGGCCGGCTCCTAGCCCTGGGTAAAAAGGGCTATCCTACGAGTCTGCCTGTGANTTCTTATTTTCGTTTACAATTAGACATTTTTTTCGTTTACAATTATTTATAAACGTTGTTAATCTAATAATCTTGTTTCCTTGCTTTCTTATTTGCAAACGTTTCTACAACTTGATCAAAATTGCATTCCCTGAGGATATCATTTTCTAAGCTCATACGAGTCAAATTAACTAGCCGATCTTGCTGCATGCTAGTTCGCAACCTATTTTTAATTATCTTCAACTTCGAAAATGACCTCTCTTCCTCACAGTTGGAAACCATTAATGACAGATATATGCGAAGAGCGATCTCTGCATTCATGAACGTGCATAGCAAACTACTTTCTAATATAACTCGGTACAGAGACATTTCAGTTGTTTCTTTTTCATTTTTTTCGCAGTGTTTCTAAAATGCTTTAAGTTGAATTAATTCGTTGCCCAGAGAAGATTCCAAATCGTTAGGATAAATATTGACTAAATTTTGTGCTGAAATCTCCACCTCATCATTACTTACATTCTCTAAGTTAGCCAAAAAAACAAATCGGGCACATANCACTGCCAAATAAAATGTTGGGGAAAAATTGAATTANAACAAATATCAGTATTACATTTTCGTCTGAAAATTACAAACTGTATTTTATACACCAATACTCAGTTTGTTTTTATGTGTATGTTTTGTTCTACTCGTTAAACAGCTGACCACTATTTTTATTTTCATTATTACAGGANCATCCTTCGATTCCGTGGATCCGTATTTGGACATCGCTTCCATTTTGGGCTATTTTGGTGGCTCATGTGGGTCACAATTGGGGTTATGATACTCTGCTCACTGAGTTGCCATCATATATGAAAAACGTTCTCCATTTTGATATTAAACAGGTGAGTTTTTAAACTTTTAGCCGTTTACAAACGATGTGTAGTAAATGCGTATTTTTTTACGATAACAAACTTTTGCCTTTNAGGCAAAAGCACCGTGAGTACCAAAAGTAAACGCAGAACTAGGAAGCACCTTTGTTTTGAAGGCTCCAAGATTGTATATATCAAGGAATACAGATGACGGTATCGAGTTCCACAGTTTGGAAACTCGAAAGAAGAAAGTAGAGCTGTAATAGGCCGTTCTGTGGGTAAAAAGCTTGACCGTGTAAGGATGACACGAGACGTTTTGTCTAGTAGCAACATAGATAGCAACTGGAGGAATTAAAGATGCGAGCTGAGCACAGCAGTGACCGTGAAAATAACTGTAAAACAGACAAAGGTTAGAGAGACTGCACGACGATGTGAGAGGGGGGGGGGGATCATTGATCAAACAAAAAAGCTTGCCTTTGAACTGAGTCGAGAAGATTGAGATGGGTTTCAAACAATGCACCACCGCATATGTGTGACACAATATTCCAAACTACGGTGAACTCGGACCTTGTAATTTGGTCCTATACAATTGTATTTTAAAACGTTTTTATTAACTCACTTTCTTGTTTGTCTGTCTGTCGNTGCGTATTTTTTTACGATAACAAACTTTTGCCTTTGAGGCAAAAGCACCGTGAGTACCAAAAGTAAACGCAGAACTAGGAAGCACCTTTGTTTTGAAGGCTCCAAGATTGTATGTATCAAGGAATACAGATGACGGTAGACAGTTTTATTAAAAATGTTGACCATGTAAGGATAACATGAGACGTTTTGTCTAGTAGCAACATAGGTTGCAGCTGGAGGAATTAAAGATGCGAGCTGAGCACAGCAGTGACCGTGAAAATAACTGTAAAACAGACAAAGGTTAGAGACTGCACGACGATGTGAGAGAGGGGGGTCATTGATAAAACAAAAAAGCTTGCCTTTGAACTGAGTCGAGGAGTTTAAGATGGGTTTTAGACAAGGCACCACCGCATATGTATGACACAATGTTCCAAAATACGGTGAACTCGGACCTTGTATTTTTGTAATTATGATTGTCCATTTCATACTGGCGTAATTTATTTAAATACACTTGACATTGTTTTAACCTCTTCTAGGACAATACAGCTTTGGTTAGACGATAATTTCCTCACCAGCGTAAAGCGGTCTAAGCCACTGTGTGAAAAATGCGTCCGCGATTAGACGCATATTGCAGTTGGAGGAATGAGAATTCCATCGCGTTCACGAAAGCACGGATCAACATTACTGGCGTCGACAGTAGTCAACATGGCGGCAGCCGCACTGTCAGCCAAGAGGGTTCGACCTTGAAACGATGACAAAATTATAATTCTAATAGCTACGCGAGAGTACGTTTGGACGGTGGTACACTGAATAGTACAGTCCCTGTAATGGAGTCCCGTAGAAATTTTAGTACTGATTTGTCTAACCAACAGAATCGAGTGAAGTACATATAGGAGAGTCAGANCTTCCGTACCTTGCGATGTGGCTTTTTTCTTTATGTGCTTGCAACGCGGCTCACTTCTTACAAGTTTATACATCTCTGTCTGCAACCTCAGTCCGCAAAATCATGAACACAATAGGTAATTCAAGAGTCCATTACTATGGAAACGTAATAAATACCCTGCAGGAATGATATTGTGACCAGAGCTTGAGCCCGGTGTAAAATAAACAGTTGGGTGTTGGGTTCCCGTGTTGTCCTGCTTACAGTTTNGCCGCTAGATGGTGGGTTGATCTGGTTACTGTACACAAACGAACGAACTTACGTGAATTGTCTAACGGAAACAGTGGTGACATCTGTGAACTCAGCTGTCAAACAGTTTTACAGTTGAGTAACCCACGGTTACAGTGTCCTAGAATATGTAGTGGTTAAAAGTCCTATCTCGCCCATGGAAAAAAATTTGAAGGTTTTGGATTCCAAATTTGATAAATACGCTGTCAGAGGTGCTGCCATCTAATATCTGATTCTGTACATATTTCATTGTAATATCTGATTCTCAATATTCAAATGTCTTTTGTATAAAATAAGGTTAACACTGAATGTAAAAACGTACTTTTATAAGACAAAAAATTGTGATTAAATACGTAATTATGAGGTGAAATTTATTTTTTAAGAATAAACAACATCCGCTATTGAAATATGTACAAAACCCGATACTAGATGGCAGCACCTCTGATTGCGTGTTTATCACTTTTGGCATCCACATAGCGACAAAAAGTTAACTAGAGGTTTGCATACTACTTATTCTAGACTACTATACCACGGTGAAGTAACTCGACGGTGGCACCATCTAGCAACGAAAGGTTGTTTTAATTGTATTGTTCATTGGACAAGCAAATTTACAAATAAAATGATATCGATTCAAGTCATTAGCATGATTTACCTCAACCTACAGGATGGTCTAAATGTCTTGTCACCCCTATGGAAAGGCCTAAGAACAATAGAAGAACAATAGAATTTTACCAGACACATGTACTGGATTTAGTTGACTCACTGTCACTGTCATTGACACTGTCACCTATCCAGAAGGTCTGTATGAACACCATCATTTTCGTGGCACAAAATGATGCGGCGCCATGTCCTGTGTGATATTTTACGAAACGTTGCCTTGGTGAATTCCTTATAAAAACATTGCTGCTACAAAATATACAGGATTACAACTTATTCACATACATTTCTAACATTATTACAGGGGGTGACAAGACATTTGGACCATCCTGTATGTAAATCGATGCGTACGTAGACATAAGATGTACTTCTTGTTGAAAAGGCAATGAATTACTTGTAATTGTCGATTTGGCCAAAGTGTTTACAAAAGGATATTGATAATTTCTTCATTTTCAGCACAATGGAGTCCTGCCGCCTGCTTCGTGGCTGCATCGTTCACTGGCTGTGACCGAACTCTTACGATAATTATNAAAATCGGTGTCGGCCATTTTGGAAAATGGCGTCTAAAACACCCGGTCCAGAATATGGTGATGTCTACCCAACTTTTTCTGACTCTCCTATATGTACTTCACTCGATTCTGTTGGTTAGACAAATCAGTACTAAAATTTCTACGGGACTCCATTACAGGGACAGGACTAGAATGCAAAAGTGTTTCACAGACACACGCGCAAAAAAAAAAGTTGCTTCGTGAATCAAATTATGAACACATTTTAAAAGCAAATGCGCAATATGACATGTATTTGTTAAACAGCTGAACAATCGCCGTGACATCTGTAAGACAAAAGTAGAAGTTACGTTAGACATTTCACGTCTGACTGTTAAGCCTTGGCTAGACGATAGGTCACATTACAATTTTCACAGCTAAGTAACGTAGGCTAGAATGCGTATTCAAGTGGACTGAAAATTAGCCTAGCAGTTAGACGTGAAAAGTCTAACGTTACGGTACTTATACTTTTGTCCTACAGATGTCAGTGATCGTTCAACTCGTTAAAAGCACAAGAAAGAGCAAAGGTGCTGTGATGTTTATTTGTTAAAGTTTGTTGGTAATTCGATACACACAAGAAAAATGAAATTTGCTTTTTTGTTGTTTGTGAAATGTTACCTTAATTTTGAAAAGCTGGAAAAAAAAGTATAACACAGAGTGATCAAAACCATGATATAATCTTGCAAGCCCAAATCACACTAGCACATTTTTAAGACATTGTAGTGCCATCAATAGCAAAGAGCTGTATTTTCTCTTTGAGTTCAAAAGTTTGCTACTGGTGATAATGGTCAAAAGAATTAGGGGAGCACCCACAAAAACCCGGACGTTGGAAAGTCGACAGAAGCTGTCTAGGTAGCGTCGAGGANTGTTTTCTGAAGCACAACAATAGATATGCAAAATATCGTCAGTCCCGGAGTGACGTAACACGTCAGATGGCACACCGTCAGAGATCACGTGGATTCACGCGACTCTTCTGGAAGGCCAGTTGTGTTGTACTGGTGGCTCGTAAGTCAAGTTGGGCGTACTGGTGAAAGGACCGATGGCAAATCAACGCGATTTAGTGGAGTCCATGGCTTGGAGAGCCATCGGAAGGATGGAGGNGGGACAGTCACAACGCTAGGTGGCTGAAGTCCTTGGTGTGTCGCGCAGTGTGATTGCGAGGCTATGGACACGTTTCCAACAGACTGGGACAGTGCGACGGAGGCCT
>KZ873068.1:60845-72532 GCA_003456935.1 Machilis hrabei
TGAATAAACAGTAAATACTATTTAGGCGTCATGAGGCGTTTGCGCGAGAATATCCACCGAAAACGGCCAGATTTGTGGAAGGACAATTCATGGATTTTGCACCACGATAATGCACCATCGCACAAAGCCATCGTTGTGCAAGAGTTTTTGGCCCAAAACTCAACGGATGTCATCGACCAAGCACCGTACTCGCCTGATATGGCCCCGTGTTACTTTTTTCTGTTCCCGAAGCTAAAATTAACACTTCGAGGAAGGCGTTTTAAGTCAATTGAAGCCATAAAAGAAAATTCGTTGAAGGAGCTGAAGGCCATACCTCAATCAGCCTACGAAAAATGTATGGAGGATTGGGTTAAGCGCTGGCATAACTGTATTGGACTCGACGGGGTCTACTTTGAAGGCGACAAAATAAATGTTTATGATTTGTTTTTATTAAACAATTCCGGGTACTCTTTACACAGAAGTAGATTGTCCACGATATGTTGAAAAAACTGAAAATTCATTTCCTTGACCAGTTTCTCTTCTTGAATGCCAAATTTTAAGTCTCTTGCAATACGCTAGACTAAACGTTTGGACACGTAAGTAGATCTACGATTATGTCTTCAGTATCCCAATTATCAGCATAAAATAGATTACACAAGAAATATAGCCCCCTATAGTCAATTAAAGGGATATATTCGTGTGCTAGTTAGGAAAGTGCAGTGTTTGAAAGAAAAGTTAATATGAATTATCTTTTCTAAGCACAGTAATAAAACTGGTAATAAATTAACAAATAAAAGATAATATATATGTGCCCCTATTAAACAGTTCAAATACCCTTATGTATTGTAGATTTTTCTCTTTCTATCCTGTTTTTCTACTGCCTTTCCATTGATTATTCTACCATTTCGTTGTTTAGTTTCTTTGTTAACGCTTTTGTTTATCATACCTTTACCAGTACTTTATCGTTTTCTCTACAACAATAAAAAATTTTATTCGTTGAGTACCATTCCCTTTTTTTATTACCATTATCAAATTCTGTGTACATTGTCATATACTCATGTGATATAACAAAATCCACTTCTAACTCTCCACGCTACTGCATTTAAAATTATAGTCAACAATCCAGTTCTCTTTGATCTTATTCTGTTCATTTTGTAGGAGTTATATCCTGATGACCAAAATAATGTATTTTCTGTTTTATAATTATTAAATTTACAACACAGTTGATTACCGTATTATATTATTCTATATAATTGTACGTTATTTGTTAATGTTCCATTTGTATACTTCACTTCTTGTGCATCCAAACCTTTTTATATCTTTTTCTTCTCCTTTTCACCTCCATCCTTTGCGTACTTCTGTGTTTGTCCATTTATTTTGTCCTTCCAACACTATGTTTTTCATCTACGGTACTACTTGGTTTTTCTCCTTCTCTTTCTGTTTTTAGCACTTCAAATTTCAGTATTTTCACTTCCATGTTTGTACTGTTTATTTTGGCCCAACACATCTGATGCACTACTTCAATTTTAAAATTTCCTCCATTTTGTTTTTTGTGTCACGTGACATCACACTATCTTCCAAACGGTACGTTGTGCAGGAAAAAGTCATATTACAAAAAAATTTTATTTTAGCCCAAAACATGTGATTCACTACTTCAATTTTAAAATTTCCGCCATTTTAGATTTTCGTTGCTATGGTAACTGTGCGCACTGTCTTTTGCCGTGTGCACTGTCTTTCGAGTAATTGAAGCCGCCGGAGGCTAGTAATACAATGATAATGACCAACTCGAAAGAATACAGTTACATAATTTCTTGCACATATTTTAACTAGTCACCAAAAATTTATGAGAACAAAATGAGGTTTATCTAGACAAATCAGTTGGGAGGATTATATAAACACCTTTTTTTAACATGTAAAATGATTTTTCAGGTCTTAAAGCCCACATCACACGGGCACAATTTTTAAGACATTTAAAGAGCACTTAAGACCTATGCTACAATGTAGCCAAGTAGACCGCGAGCATACCGTGATGACATCTTTTGAGTTAGCGGCGAAACTTTGGTCTCAAAAGCGCTTACCGATTGTCATATTTTCCGTGCTTACCTGCCCTTATTTTGGGAAACTGGAACAACAATACCCCAGCTACTGAATTCCTTTCCCTGCAGCACATACTGCACTTTTATTTTCCACTTGCCATTTCAGTGAATCAATACTTTAGACCATATATGTTGCCGAGTTCCTGTTTAAATGCCCAAAGCCTATCTGAAAACTACAGAATGTTTGACACTTAACAGCATGAACAAAATTTCAAAACAAAGCCCTCTCTCAATATACATATCTTCTCCATATAAAGCTGGTAACACATGTGTAACAGATCGTCACATCACTGCTATTTCTTTGTTTTCCATAATAGCTCACCGCTACCTAACTCATAACATAACACTGTATCCACAGTTTTACAAAATGTATACCAATTTAAATTTATTTCAATTTCTTTTGGATTTACATATATAATTGTTACACAGTTAAAAACATATACATACTTCTTTATGTGATTATCATTATACATAGGAAATAACTTATTACTAAGCTTAGTTTTATGTTAAATAAGGTACATACAGTGTAAATAATGTTGTATATGCTGATGGGGTTGTAGTTCTAGACGAAATTGATACGTAACCTCTCCACATAAGTAAACTTGTGTGTAGGGAAGTGGTACATGAAATGTTTGTGTCGGAATTTTGAGGAAGTCTGTGTGTTAGGTTATCTAAACAATGTGTTTATTAGGATTTAGTGTGTTATGTTCTCTTTCAGTGTAGAATAGATTTTATGGTTTTATCTTCTAGGTTTGTTACCAATTTCTTAATCTTTGATCTGTGGGTTTTGTGGTTGAGGGAGCTCTGTATTTCGTTTGGTATTAGTGAATACAATTTTGGGCCATAATAAATTAAATATCTTTATCCAATGGTTTTGTAAGTTTTGGTATTGTAACACTTTGTTGTTTGAGTCTAGTGCCATGGCTATGTTTAATGGGTTGTCTTAGCACTTTATTTTTGTACGTAAAGCAGAGTACTTGGGTCAGGTATAGCTTCCTTATGTTTAGTACATTTAATTCTGTGAAAATCAACCAGATGAGTTATCTTTACTATTAGATGCTCTTTGATATTGGTGATACTAAAAAGTCTTAAAAAATGTGATCATGTGATGTGGGCTTAAGGAGCATATTACGTAAAATGTAGTGCCTTTTTTAAAATCAGTGTCATTGAAACTAATTAACCAATAAAGTCAATTCATTTCAGTATATCAGCTGCAAGTATATGAAACAAAGGTAGAGAAAAATGACATGCGTAAAAATCCAAAACTTATGTTATTGATATAAATCCACGCGAAAAATTGAGAAATGTATGGCGTCTTACATGGTTAGATAGCCGAGGGGACCTTCTCAGAAAGCTTGGACACCGTAGACCAGCGGTGTCTGTCTCTCATATCAAGTTTGGTTTCATACGTACGTCCGTCCCCGGTGTGGCGACACTATAGCTATCAAATGTCACGTGACATATTAGTATTGTTTCTCAGTTGTTTTCTAGCCAAACTAATAACTACCGCATGTTACGAGGTAAACTGTTATCTAAGATTTTATAGTTTATTGTGTGATTGGAAGTTATGCTGTATTTTCTAGTGAGAAAACAATTCCATGGCGCTGTGGTACTTGCAATATGTCACATGAGAAATGTGCTGTGTAGAAAGCCGGCCTCCAGACACTATTCAGGTAGGATAGTTATTCAACTAGAAAAAGGCAAGTCCTGTAAAAAAGGTGTGCTGTTATCTTCCTGTCTCGTAGTTAATTTAAGGATCTACAGCAACCAACCCATACTAGAATCACAAATTCCAGGAACTTGTGATGCTAGTACAGGTTAGTTACTGTACATTCTTATATTCACTATGAAACATGAAAAAAAGTGCACATTTTTTTCACGGGACTTACCTTTATCTATGCGAGTAACAACCGTACCAGTTCTTTGGACGTGTATAATTGTTGCTAGGCACACTACGCGTCAGCATATTGTTTGTTAGTCACTACGTTTGCTACGCAGACACTGCCATAGCGCCACTACACGAAAGTAGGACAAACAATTGACTACCTTGAGTGCCACCTT
Organism: Machilis hrabei; assembly: GCA_003456935.1. Taxonomy (NCBI): domain Eukaryota; kingdom Metazoa; phylum Arthropoda; class Insecta; order Archaeognatha; family Machilidae; genus Machilis; species Machilis hrabei. The sequence continues at coordinate 64,982 of KZ873068.1, forward strand.
TCCCTTTGGGCTGACTATAATCTTTGCCGTAGACAGTGGGGTGGCCGAGGCATCTCAAGGCGTACCTTGAATGGCATTGGGAATTGTATATGAAGAGCTGGGGAGCAATTCCAGTCGAGGGGTCTAGGTGTATAACTGTGTTTTTCCCTCATATGTTTCATAATCAATGCATGACAACAACATAAAAACTTAATCATTCATACTAACCCAGGAGTTGTCAATATAAGGTAAAACAACATCATTTCTAAATCACGCCCAACATATTTTTCTTCCATGTAGGGTGTACTTGTTCATGCATCTCATTCGTTCAACAGTCTCAAAGCAAGTTATATGCTGTTTGCCTTATTATCAGATCTTCAATAATAATATTTTTAACCTTGATATTTCTTTCCACACCTATGCATGATAAGTGGGATGGTATTCATTCTCGCTGTTCAGAATTTCATGTGTGTGTGAAGATGTAAAAGCATGGATTAGGCATGCACTATCTAGATGCTTTAGATAAAAAGCATTATCTTGACAGCCGACACATGATAAATGAGTTAATAAACAAACGGTTGAGTCACTATAACAAATTGAATGAAATCCATACTTTCGTAGACGTAACCTCTGTAGCTAATGTAAGGCCTAATAACTACATTTAAACATATTTTAAAAATTACACACTAGCTCATACTTTTAAGTTGTATAGCAACATCTAACAATGACGACGTTAAGATTTTTCATTTTACGAATATACGGTATGGTTTGCTTTAACAATGTTAGGCCACAAAATAATGGTATCAATTTTTGGGGATCTTTGGCAAATTGTACATATGCAGTACAGCCCATATTTGGAAATATGCAAGTAAGGAAGGGTTACTCCCTAAGAGAGAACTTACAGATTTATGATTCGCATTCACTGAGCTCTTGGTGACCAATTGTTAATTAATGCTTTTTAAGTCCTAATACCCATAATTTAATTGAACAAAATTAGGCTGCTCAGACGGTCATGATGTAAACCTTTTTACAGTAGCTATAATGGCAATATCATCGATGAATCATAGGTTCACGATTTCCAAACAGCTTTAAATACCTATCAGCCATGTTTCAGATTCATCTTTGAATATAAACTGCTCAAAAAAAGTTTTGCAAAATTCAATATCAGGTTGTTTGGGTTTCTGAAAGCAGTTTTATTTATACATAAAGTGAAGTACTGTTGTAGCATTGTGTGTTAAGTTAAAAAAAGCTGTACAGAACTGTACTTCACATCAATGGACACCATTATATTTATTCAACTTTCTCAGATCTTACTTTATCTTTATGCAAAACTTTTTTTGAGCAGTTTATATACGAGTATACATAAAAACAAGTATATATTTCCTCGATATTTTCATCAGTAGATAAGCTAGTCTTCTTCCTAACTAAATCTATACAGAATACCATCCAGGTCTTATTATTATTTAGATTTAAAATCTCACTGTTCTATATGTAATATTAAATATAAAGTGCCACTTTTACTTTATTAACCAGGGCTTTAACAATTCCCTCAATGAAACAAGACCAGAAAATTCAACATCGTTTGATTGACCATTTTGAAAAACGCCAACCTTCCAGATCTTATCAACCACAATGTGAAAAAGAAAATCTCACACTAATCCATCCTACAAAAAATAAATACTGGCAAGAATTCCTCTTCCACAGTAATACTAAAACACGCCCATAAACTTTCTGAATGAATCTGTTAATGTATCATTTCAATCAACAATACAGTTTAAAAATTACCTCACCAAATCAATAGACATAACCTCTCCCATTAATTAAAATAATGCTCTATTAGCCAAACACCCCAACTCCTAAATCGAATTACAAGTATAAGTACACAATATAAGAAAAAAAAATGCTGGCTCAACACATAATTACCGAAACTCATTACAAATGCGCCAGGTTTGAAGCCAAACTATACATGAAGAACACAACAACTCAAAATGACTACTCAAGGAGGTTGTATCTTTTAGCTAGAACCATCCATCCTTAACTGAAACGAAGAAGTCTTAAATCTTTTAGATGCATCCTCTATAATTCGCTATACTAGCCTTATACTCGTCAAAGACAAATACTTAAAAAGAAATACGACTTATGCTAATGTTGGAAGGAGTACCCGCTTTTATATCCTATCAATGACACACAAACGACCTTGGTGGTGGAAGGATTACAGTGTATCTTTTATTCTTAGGACAGGGACCTCTTTAATGTTCAGGGTCATGTGCTACTAAAATACAAGCCAGAGATAATGTTTTTATCTCTTGCTAAGCAAGGGCCAAGGTCACGAAAGGCGTCATCTTCTGATAAGAATATTTAGAAAAGTAGTTTCACTTTAGCAGTTTAAATTGAACAAAGTGTTAAATACTGTCAGAACATATCTGAAGCCTATCAAAAACTGCTACATTTCCAGCCAGTTGGACCTTTCCTATTTGAATGCCTCAAACAACTATTGAATTTTATATATTTGTCTATCTATCTTTCTGCCAACCTGCTTGGTCTAGTGGTTAGCGCAGCGCGCTCTGGCCCGAGAGGTTGTGGGTTCGAAACCCGCGTAAGGTATGGATGTTTGTGATGTCCATTCAGTGGCGGATCCAGAGGTATGCTTTGGAGGGGGCGAATATAATATTCCCTACAGTACCAGCATCAGTTCTGTCTTATCCAAACGAAGCGTAGCGCGAAATTTCGTTTCGCTTAAAACGCACATTTTCGTTCACTTACCAAGCTACGAAAAATTAAATTCGCTATTACGTCTTTCAGGCTTCGCCTGAAAGACGTAATAGCGAATTTAATTTTTCGTAGCTTGGTAAGTGAACGAAAATTNGCGTTTTAAGCGAAACGAAATTTCGCGCTATACTTAGTTTGGATGTGACAAAATCGTTCCTGGTACCGTATGTAGTCCTTGGCTTCTTAACCACTTTGTAAGACCTCCCTTTCCTTTCAGTATTTGCTAATTAATTACAGATTTCATCCCATTTTGTATATAAATTAAGAGCTTTTGGGGGGTGCGATCGCCCCTATCGCCACCCCCGTGGATCCGCGCCTGTGTCCATTAATCTTCATTAATCACAATAAACATTGTTCATCATCCTTAAATGATCCATCAGGTGTCAAGAGGACGTTTAACGCTACATATCATCATCATCATTATCTATCTTTCTGATTTGGTCGCATATTTAAAGGTGACTTTAATGGCTGACAAATGACATTTGCCCTGGAGCATGCAATGGACCACCTGTGTGGCTTCTGCTTTCTAAGTGATTGTTGGCATCCACTCTGGAGCCATTGGTGGACTGTTACATCCTAGATGACTCTCAACATCTGCTGCGGAGCCAATAATTCGCTAGCCAAGTGCTGATGTCTGCCACGGATACACCGGGGATCCACTGGTGACTGCTGCAATCTCATTCAAATGTCAACACTGCCAATGGACTGCTTCTTTCCTGCTGACTTCTGGTACTTGCAATAGCATCACCACAGCCTACTGTAGCATCATCCACCATGAACTTGCTGGTACACTACCAGTGGCTACTGCTTCCCGATGACTACAAGCAAATAGCTGTGAATAACTGGTACGTATCTAGCAAGTGCTACTGATGTTTGCCACTTATTAGTCAACAAAATCTGCAGTAGCCGAACATTGATTATCATGTCCACATATGAAAATTTTGACAAAACTGAAGAACTGGCAAAAACTACAAAGCCACATCAATGTCAAATTCAAGAATCTGTAGATATTTATACAAACCTTAAAATTGTAATCACGAAGATGGATTCGTGTTATCCACAAAGTTACGCTTCAAAACCACAAAAACATCTAAGACACATATAAAGCTAAATTAAGATAAGTGATACACTTGTAGCAAAAATACTGTAACGCCACTAAAGGCGGATCTGTAGTGGAGCGTGCATGTGTGCGGTGTAAAGTCATTGTCGCTGTGAGTGGTACAATCGACGACCAACATCCTCAGTGATGCGACAAAGTCAGGTGCGATTCAACTCACAAGCGCACTCTCTCTGCGATGTTTCAACCCACATGTGTTTTCGTTTTTCATTTGCTTTCCCTTTACTGCATTGTGAAAGAATGCAATAGACTTCGTCAACATCAATACCGGTGCGTTGGTGCGAACGAGTTGAAATTTTAAACTTCTGAGCCAGCAGCAAATGGGCATGGTTAGCCACAAGCAGTCACAATTCCTTCAACGGATTGGGTGAAAATTAATGACGTTGTCAGTGAGGTCACACCCAGAGGCGGCTCGTGATGACGTATCAAGGTGTTCACAACAGTTTGCCAAGTTTCATACACTTAGAGAGGACACAAGACTTCATGCTTTCACGTTCACTCTTCACACATCAAACACGAACTCATGAAGTGCGTGGTCCTTTACAAGTGTAAGAAACTTGGCAAACTGTTGTGAACACCTTGATACGTCATCACGAGCTGCCTCTGGTCACACCGCACGCACACATCACTGAGGATCCAGCTTAATATGTACCGTAACAACACAGCTGCTTACAGGTATTAGTACAGTGACTGAAAACTCGACAGCAAGTTTTGTGACTTTTGTGTGACAGTCTTCATAACAGTAAACATTAAACTTACAACACGGTATAACATCCTACCAGAATGGTCGTGTAAGCTTAAACATGAATTTAAAAAAAATACCAAAGGGAATATTTCCATACATTTTAATAACTTTTAATCACAGGCAGACTTATAAGGTAACCCTTTTTGCTCAAGGCTAGGGTTTGAACCCAGGAAAATAATGTTGATCATTTTTTTAATTCATGACAAATGCAGTGGTTGCAGTACTGGGCCATCAATCAACATTGCCAAACGTATTTTTAATTGTCAATCATTTGTTGCTATGTCATTCTTTAACTGTACTGTGCTTGCAGAAACCAAGAAGACATTTGGCAATGGTAATTGCTGGCCCAGTACTGCAACCACTGCACATCACTGGACAATGTATGTTAAAAGTGGACCCAAACATTTTCTTGAAGGCTCTATGCTCAAGTACAAGTTTTTTGTTTTGTTTTTTAAATAAACTTACCTCTGAGAACTGTAGTAATTTTTCTTGTGTGTTACTTACTTCTTGTAGATTGGTAAAGTAATGTATATGTGTTACTACTCGCTTCCTTTTCAGTATAGTTCTATGTGTATCAACTCACTACCCGTAAATTTACTTCTTATCTCTTGACAGTTCAAGGCTCAACTGCAACTCGAAGGCAGATAAGATATGAGGTAGGTGATAAACATAAAATGGGATGGGCACTTGCACTAACTGGATATCTTCAAAATAGGGTGGGAGGGTGCAAAATGCTGACCCTTACAAAAGAGAAAAGAAAATAAAGAAGAGAAAACATTTGATACAAAGAATGGGTTGTATATTTGATTGCTTTTAGTAATTGTAATATTCTTGCAGAAAGGTTAGGTAATATTTCGACGTTAGGTTCATGTGAACAATACAAATCGATATTAAGGAGTGACAAATAATTTTTAATCGCCCCATTTGGGAGGTAAATGATTTCTTCGAAATTGGGGTAATATGGTCACAATGTACAAAGAACAGTTTCATTACGTTGTAGACAGGTTCTGGTGTTGACACCAAGTGGCTCACAGGTAACGGTTTTGCAGTCTAGCTCGCACTTAGTGTGCACGAGCTACCGGGTTCGAAACTCCAGTACACCCAAAAAATAATAGTGTTATTTGGTGTACTGAAGTTTCGAACCTGGTAACTCTTGCACACTGAGTGCAAGCTAGAAGGCAAAACTGTTATCTGTGAGCCACTTGGTGTCAACACCAGAACCTGTCTACAACGTAATGAAACTGTTGTTTGTACATTGTGACATATTACCCCAATTTCGAAGAAATCAATTATCTCTGAAATGGGGCGATTAATATCGCCTTAATATTGATTTGTATTGATCCCATGAATCTACTCTCGCAATATTGCCCAACCTTTCAGGGACACCCTNTANATATGGAATGTTCTACTAACATAATGTATATCATTAGGAATTAACTAAAACACCTCACATTCAATACAGATCTTTATTTATTTCATTTATAATGGCACTTGAACTCAACAGAGTCTGTTTTGGCAATAACAAGAATGCACATTTCTTATATATTAGGCCTATGTATATTTTGCTATATACAAATTAGCAGAATGTACACAACTTTCGTTAAAATCATTATTAAAAGCANGTACAACCAATGTAATGNCACAACAAATNCTCAATTGTATTTGCNGTAATTACAAATGTTAATACACATTTACATTATACATGGCTAGAAAATAAGGCACTTTATTTCACATTTGTTTAGTATATATAGCTGTATACTATATAAGAATATTTACAAAGTAAAATGTTCCAATTAGTTATCTAAGCACTCCAAAATATACAATATGCACATGGCAGTGTATGCAGCTATATACATATATTCCACGTATATTTATAAAACATGTAAAGAACTGGAATGATATAGTGTGATTTAAAAGCTATTAATATTAAACTAGGAACTAGTACACATGAATAAACATGCTAAATACCCTTCAAAGGATCATATTCCTTGATTTTATGGTTGAAATAATTTCCCACTTTGAAACAAAATGGTGGCCATTTATTTCAAATAGTTTGAGCAATTTCGAGTATGCAAGCGACCACCTTGTCTAAATATATACAGGGTGGGGCATTTAACTTGGCAAACTTAAATAACTAAAAAAACAATGCATTTTCGAAAAAATGTTTCAGACAAACGTTTTAGGGTTTCAGACAAACGTTTTAGGGTTTCAAGGGGCAACCATAATGGCGAGATGACATTTTTATTTGGTGGAGGTTTTCAAGGTTATCTTAGGTTTTTTAAATAGAAACCCCTATTTTTATTACGGATTCATATTTTGCGTAAAAATATAAACAACTTTTGTCCCAACCATTTTTTCGTTTAGTGCCATTGTTTTCAAGTTATTAAGCATTTAATGTTGAAATAGCATATCTCTGTAATAACAAAAAATTTTATGAAAGGTATTCAAAGATAAATTAACAAATCTAAAAAGGCAATAAATAAATCTTCACTTTCTTAGCAATTTATCATGTTAATAAAACAAAGTTACCACCATTTACTTGAATCAAAATTATTTTAGCAAATGTTCAAAATGATGTTCATACATTTTATAATGTGTTTTGTGAAAAAAATGGTTCAGACAAAAGTTGTTTATTTTTTTACGCAAAATACGAATCCTTAATAAAAAATAGGGGTTTCTATTTCAAAAACTAAGATGACCTTGAAAACCTCCACCAAATAAAAATGTTATCTCGCCATTATGGTTGCCCCTTGAAACCCTAAAACGTTTGTCTGAAACATTTTTTCGAAAACGCATTGTTTTTTAGTTATTTAAGTTTGCCAAGTTAAATGCCCCATCCTGTGTATATATATATATATATATACAGGGTGTTTAAAAAATGTGTACCAAAAATTGGAGAGCGTGTTCTTTGGACCCAATAATGTTATTAAATTTTTTTTCA
>KZ873072.1:15970-28158 GCA_003456935.1 Machilis hrabei
TAACGTGCCTCCCGGAACACGCCTACGATCATACCTTAGTGTGGAGTGCTTCACAGGCAGAGTCGTAGGATAACCCTTTTTACCCAGGGCTAGGAGCCAGCTCCGGGGTTTAAACCCGGGACCTCCCGATCAGGAGGCGAGCACTCTAACCACTAGGCCAACCCGTCGGTCTCGGAACGAGACGAGGGTAAACAAGACCTGATGAGGAACGGAACGAACCGAGGTTAAACAAAGCCTGACGAGGAATGGAATGGAACGGGGCGTGAGAAAACAAGATATGGTGTGGAACGGGGCGTCAGAAAATGAGAGGCATGTGGAACGGAACGCTAACAAAAGTGCCCATGTCAGCCTGATGGTAAGTGGTAACCAATCCCAGCCCAAATTCAGTAGGCCCTACTTACTACTCACAAAGTAAATAAGTTTACCTTTAGGAAACTGCAAATCTGCTGCATCTTCTTCCTGTTGTTCGTTTATAAACGTTGGGGCTGCCATTTTAAAATTTCGTAAAGTGTGTACAAAACAACCCTACAAATCTTTCTCAAAACACAATGCCGTTGTATGCGCCATCTTGAATAACAACAGTTGAATGACTTCTGACTTCTCCCCCTCTTATTGTGCTTCTGAACTCTCAGCTCGTGTGTACAGTTTTGTGAATGATTAAGTTTCTTACCTGGGTTGGTATTTTATTTTTATTCTGGTTTTGTGGGTTGCATGTTTTTATATGTTGATATTTATTTTCTCTTCACATTTGTTGTCTATTAATAAACCGTTTATTATCAGAGTTAAAGCGAATCAAGTCCAATTTTGTTACATTTTAACACAATTGTAAAAAAGGTATAACTGTGGATATAATAACAAACTATGTACATATTTTAGTTAAACGATACTTTGTTTTTTAGTAAAAAAATCAAAAGAATTAATTGATAGTATACACACTTTAAAGTGGAATTTCTCAAATTGTGGTTCTCTTTAACTCTGAGCCCTCCATATGTTACAGTCAAAGAGGTGTTGCATGCATGAATTAGAAAATGATGCTATTTGTACGTAGTTTTAAAAGACTGAAAAGATAGACAGTTAAAATGATTGCCATTTGAAGTGGTTCAAGGTCAATGGCAGTCAAGCGATTCACGATACATGTCCTTTCCTATACTTTCAATGTGAGAGACTCAATTTCTGTCCAAATTTGTATTACGACTCCGAAATGTGGCAAAAAAATTAAGGTTTCGTGATAAGCGTAAGTAAAGTAGTGTAGGCCTACGTTCAAATCTCACAAGAAACGGACAAACAGCTCAACAGTTCTTTACGTAACACAATATCTTAATTACTACCATTATGAATATTAACGCGTTTAACACATCAAGAAGACAAATTTTGTTGATACACCTTCATAAGGTTGTAGCTCCTCAGAACTGATCATAAAAAATCATCATTCCTGCAGTTTACAATAGAAAAGTTATTGGAGACAAGCGGGCAAACCTCAAAAGCATCCAGTTATGTGTAGGTCATGAACAAAACATGAGTTATGCCTTCACGAGAAAGAGGAAGGACACCAGAATTTATATTTGTTATATATTTTCAAGTTAGAAATTAATCTTGAAATTGTTTACGGCTAATTCACACAAGTAAAACTTTGTCTACATGCAGTTAGCCCCATATAAAATGTTTATACGTTATTGGTTTAATACAGTTGATCAAATAATCTGCCGAAATTTCCAGATGAAATAGGCAAGGGCAGCTGCTGTTTGAGGGGCAAGAATTAAAACACTTTTAGGTAAATTTCTTTAGAAATCACCTAAATATTGCAGAAGCCCTCATCACGCAACTTACGGAAAATTTAACTGGCAATTCTCGATCATGATCCTCAGATCCCAAAAATACCCTGTTCAAAAGTTTGTATATATGGGATAAAACGGATCTTGTGAACACAATAACTGTCGTAGATCTGAACAAATTTCAATGAAACATTGTACACACGTTTATGGGGTCAATATCTAGGCTAAGTTCGTAAATGGAAAAAATCTGTGAAGAGTGTGGGGGGCTGCAATGGTACCACACTTTTAACGTCTCTACCGGAAGATACCTACAATCACAGGTTTACTCTTAGAATAACCTTTTATATTCGAAGCTAAGATTAAGCCCCAATGATAATACTAAAAATATTCGTGCATAGGCCTTGGGATACAGGCGCCATATTGGAAAATAGTGGTCGAAAACCAATGTTTTACATTTATATTGAAATTGGTGGATATTTTTGAAAAATGTTTAGTACAAAAGTTATTATAAAAGCATTGAATATTCTTAGAGGTTCTTATCGTTGTTTCGATAACTTTCAAGATAAGCCCACAGAAATTAGAAACATTTGGGGAAAAAATAATTTTAGGCTTCATCCCCAACTATCATCCCCCTAAAAAAAATTACACAAGCAGGTAACACATGAAAGGACTTTACACATGTTTTGTCCTAGTGCTCCTAATCATCATACTAAAAGTCCTTGTGTATAGATAGGCCTTGTGATACGGCCGCCATGTTATAAAATGGCGGTCAAAACCAGTTGTTTACATTAATTTTGAGAACGGTAGATTTTTTTAAACATATTTGAAACAAAAGTTATTAAGCATTGATTGAATTTCCTACAAAAAATGCTCTTATCATTTTTTCAACAAGTTTCAGGAAAAGCTCCCCAAAATAAGAAACATTTGCAAAAAAAGAAGTATTTTCAATAGAATGGTGCAATTTATTTAAAAAAATGCTAGAGTACAGAGTGCCTAACGGAAAATATCCTTTCCGAGAGCATACACGAAACCTACCTGTTTCTTGCGGCTAGTGCCGGGATGATATTTTATTTACTAAAATAGTGAATCTAGCAGTGGTTCGGTTGTTATTTATTGCATCATTTTGAACACGTCATATCATATTCGAGCTGTTGCAGTTGCTTTTATCAACTTACTCAGTGCAAAATATGGCTCTCTTTGTTTTCAGAAAGCCGCAACAGCTGAGAACCCTGTAACAAGCTCAGCTGGCCACATGCTAAGCAGCCTTTCCGTCAGGTTCAAGATTAGGTTTTCGTAAAGTATTATAAAGTTGGCAACTTGCTAATATAAAATGCTAATCAAAAGACAAACAACCGATTAATTAAATTGAAATTTCATACTCAGAGAATTATTTAATGAAAGATATTACAATTTTTACAAAGAAAATATGTCTCCCTCATCGCGAACGAACCCAGGACCTGTGGAACCTACACTCCAGCTCATTTTAGCGATCTTATCACTCCTTAGAACTCTCGGACGAGAGTTAATGGTTTTTGCAATGATGAAAGAACATAGACTAGCCTATTACAAAATAAGGAATCTAGCCTAGGCCTATTTTCAAAATTTTAAGTTGTGTTGGACTGATAATCTTAGTTCCACTTGATCGAGAGTTCCCTAATATAAAGGGTTATTCTACGAGTTAGTTTGCCTGTGAAGCACGCCACTCTAATGTATGATCGTAGGCGTCTTCCGGGAGGGACTTTAAAAGAGGGGTCCCATCGGTAAGTGTTCGATGTAAAAGAATCCACCACCGGCTATGTGTCGAGTAAGTGGCACAATTCAATCATCCTGAAGCGTCGTTATGACGCAGATGAGGTCTCCATTAGACCTTCGCAGTGAGAAGCGTGGGACCATAAACCAAAAATAAATTTTAAAAATAGTACCACTTGACACAGAGACCCCACTTACCACACTCCAGCCTAGTTCAATTTGTTTCGTTCTCTTCTTCAATTTTGATGTAAAAAAATAAAGCATATGCTCCCATTAAAAAACACTGTTGACCCTGAAAACTAAAAAACAATGAGCTTCAATTCAAATCCAAAAGGAAAACATTAAAAGGTAAGATCCAAGATTCTCCGTGGCTTCTTGTGTGGAGGTTAAACATACGACGGATAACCGGGAAACACATATGGGACAGAATTTATTTTCAACAGCCTTGTTTACAATTTTCATTGTAGGCTAATCGTCGCCACGAAAATGTAAACTACAAACGCGCGAGCGATCTGATAGAGTTCACTTAGCTTTTTCATTGCTTTGGCGCGATATTGCTTTCAGCCATTTACCTCTTACTTTAGCTGAAGACGATATTCATGGAAGGAAATTCCTCTGCAGTGTTGTTTTCGATCGTCTGATTTACAAAGTTGAACGCAGTAATGCACCATTAAGACATTTGTAAGAGTAATCACAACACGAGCAACTTTTATAATGTATCGTATGTCGATTTCACCGCCTCCTTAGGATATAGGTGGCGCCAGCAAGGTTCTAGTAGGCGGTGGTCGATTTCAACACTAAAAAGGGTTCTGGCGAGGAAAATAGCAACTACGCTTCCCTGCCGCTTTAACACGTAAATCGTGTCAAAAGAACAGGCAGTTAAGGAGAGCGCCAGCGACGATCTAGAAGGCGGTGGCCTAAACAATACACACAAACTACAGCTACGAACTCGTACTCAATATGACATTAGCTATGCACAGTATAGATGTTAGCACCTTTTTCTTTGAAATACTATATACCCTAAAGATCTGATCCAACTAAGTGTAACTTTTTAAAAGGCCAAGTTGTTATAAGTGTTTCAACACTGCACTTATGTACTTCTTAAATTGATGTGTTCAGGTACCTATATTTTGAGAATATTGTTTACACAATGCTCAATTTTAGATGTCATTGAAACCATTATCACATATTTGTGTGTTCGTGCCTACAGAAATAATTTAAATGTAAAATGTTCAGCGAATAGTTGGTAGCAGACATGGGCACTTTTGGTCATCGTTCCATTCCGTTACACATTACCATATTTTAGGGGTCGTTACGGAACGGAACGCGTAACAAGAGGAAATGGAAAGATCTGATTGGCTGTATAAGACGGAGGATTAATCTCATTAGCTAAGACTGATCACGTGGTCAAATGGAAAGATCTGATTGGCTGTATAAGACGGAGGATTAATCTCATTAGCTAAGACTGATCACGTGGTCTGGAGCTCTAGCTGGAAGGTACCTGCCTTGTAAAAATTAACATAAATGGAACGGAACGCGCCCATCTCTGGTTGGTAGTAACCACCCTGCTGTGAAGCCAGAATTCACGACAGCCAATCACAGGCAAGCCATTACTAGCCTGTGGTTGAAATTGGAAACTCGAGTGACGTCTTGAACAGTGTTGAGAAGTGCTGTACTCGGAAACTTGAAAAAAAAAGTAAATGATAATAATACAAATAAACTAATATCTATGTGGCTCCTTATCAATTTATTTTCTGCTAAAAATTCTCACCTGGAGTATGCCTGGAGTGTACAGGCGACTGTCAAGACCAGTCAGTCAGGTATCTGAAATGTTAATCCTTTCTTTCGTGTTGATACTTTCCTCGATTTTTTATTTCCTATACTTTTTACTTTTATATATATATTCCTTTATAACCTATTAAGTATTTACCTAATTAATTTCCCGCCGCAATTATAATTTAATTATAAACAATCTACCTTTCTATTCCAGATTGTGAGTCTACTAATTTCTAAATAAGACTATGTTCCTCAATGTTACACAATCTCATGTCACCTTATATGGACTCAATGGCCGTACAACTATTTCCTCCCAATGAATTTATCCTATCTCCTTCTAATTCATCTTAAAACTATTTAAAATATCATTATTGTTACATGTTACATAATTTGGATAGAAACCATAATTCCTGTAATTAATGTTTTAATTACATCATATTTTTTTTAAATATATCCAACCCAGATTTTGGCCAAACCAGATCTTTAACACCTGTTCTTGTAACTCAAATTTCCAATTTTGTAACCAATTCCTCAACTTTTAAAAATATTATAATTATTATATTCTCTTAGTTTCCACGTTTTTCAACACTAACATCTCATTCACACTACCAATGCAGGAGTGCTGATGTGTTGTTTTAGGTTGTACAGACATCAAAAGGGTCATTTCTCAACGACAATAAGTGAGTATAATATTTAAAGTTCATCATATTTTGAAAGCTATTAACAATATAACCTCACTTAAAGAAAATGTTGTTAGTTATGTATTTTAGGAGTGTACGATACTTTTTAAGTATTTACCACCTACTACCTAGTGTTGAGTCTTTTCATACTCTACCCCAAAATTTTCTCAAATTNTAATTTTCAATATATACTTCACGAATCTTTACAAGTTACTACATCCACCTTCTAAACCCCAAGTATATGGCACATTTTAACCTTAATATATTACAACCTCGATAATCCGATTGGCCTGCTTACTCTAGTGGTTAGCACAACTCGATCTGGCCCGAAAGGTTGTGGGTTCTAATTCCGCGTAAGGCATGGATGTTTGTGATGTCCATTCATCTGCATTAGCCATAACAAGAATTGCTTTCCGTCCTCAAATAGCCCATCAGGTAACGATAGGAAGTTAGATACCACATTATTATCATCGTTAATCCGAACTAATTGCGGCCGCGGTTGTTTGGATTATCAAACATGTGTAAATATTGTACCTGAAGTTGTAAAATCAAAGTTAAATCACAGTGTAGCCTTCTGTTACTGTAATACAAAAAGTTCGAGAAATAAAACTACCAATTAATAATCAAACTAACAGTTAATTTTTTAACTATGTTTAAAAAATACAGTATATTAAATAGAAACACATGATAATGTTAATTTAAAGAAAGGAACATTTTAATTACTACTGTACATATTTTCGAGGCGTTCAGATTGCCGAGGGTTCGGATTATTGAGGTTCTCATAAACATGTTTCAACAATTAGGTTTTTACCCAGATTATTCATATGTAACTAAAAAGTATCGGGGATAGAGCCATCACTATTTAAACACGTTTTTAACCATCTGAATTGTTTTAAAATGTTCTCGTTTCAGTAAAAGTTGTCTATTATTTTGATAATTTTAAGTTCAATAATATATTTCAGCGTTTTACCCTAAAATGGTGGAAATCATGGAAGTGTTATTGTTTACTTTGCAGTCGATTCGCCTTCAAAACGAGCCACAGCTCTGTTCGTAACTAAGAAAGGCGTCAACTTAATGCCACAATCACGTGATCTCCTAGTTAGTAACGGTAAATTCACTCTAGTGAGCAGTATACGAAACTATCGATTGCCATGCCCCTCAACATTGAAAATCACACAGGCCGTTCAGACAGAATCTCGTGGTAGTAGTTACAATTCTAGCTCAAAAGATGGCAGTAACATTACCAAGTTGTAATATCTGCTCGGTTTGGTAAAATTTTGTACTTACCTGTTTCGACGTAACTTTCATTCTCGTATGGCACTAACCAGAAAGTATTCAGAAGCCGTAAAATCTTAACAGAGAGACAAAGACACATAATTATTCATGATGACAGAGAAACGTCAACCAGAGAAAGAGAGGGAGAGAGACAATTACTGTCACAAGCAGCAAGAAAATGTTGTAATCTTTTGAAAATGTAAAAAAAAAATATTTAGGAAAACTTTTTTTAAATTTGTAAATGGCCAAAAGTGAAATAAAATGTAATGTTTTACAAATATAATACAAATATTTTTAACTTAACCAAAACAACGTTTTAAAAATGTGGAGAAAAACATATGAAAAATATAATAAACTACCTTTTAAAAAGTTAGTACAAACGTGTGAAAAATGTTGTGTAAAACGTTATAAAACGTGTAAATGGCCAAAAATTCAAATGAAATGCAATGTTTTAAAAACATGTTAGTAATATTTGCAAAATGTTGTTTATTATATTTTTCACATGTTTTCTTGACATTTTTAAAACATTGTTTTGGTTAAAATAAAAACATTAAAAAATATTAATATCATATTTGTAAAACATCAAATTTCATTTCACTTTTTGGCCATTTACACATTTTTAAAACGTTTTCCAAAATACACCAAAATATTTTTCTAACATTTTCTTACTGCTTTTGGACTCCATATGCAACCCTATTAAAATATGTTTAAGTTGGTTACAAAAAAGGTGTACATGGTGCTGTGCAAAACAGTTGTGACCTTAACCCTACTCACTTGGGTTCAAGAACTAGTGCTGCACGAATAAAATCCTTTGCATGTTGTGATACATGCCCAAAGAGCTCCTCTGGAAAATCCAGTTCGCCCTGTGAAATGTTGCAAAATGTTTCTTGTTTNTTTTATTTCTCCTTTATACACACAAATATTTTGATACACATAATCTCATTGCATTAATAAATATACCATCTCAGACGACAGTGGTCTAAAGACCAAACATAACATTGTACAAGTTGTTCTGAACACCTCCCGCCGCACACTGAGACTAAGTCCCTGCTGAACGTGCTCTAGCTTTCTTTCACTAATGGACGTGCAACTTAACGTTAAAAAGGATTTACGATTTTTACAAATTTGTTAACCCTACACCCAGTAGTTCCTGAGATATATGGGTAACCGTCCAATAAAAGTATATAATGAGAAATTAACATTTACAGCTGAAATACACATTGTTTCACTCGATCAGAACTCCAAGCTTCACAATGTACATAAACTTGATTCTCTTTTGTCAACTTCAATGTCAATGTCAATAGCTATTCTAATTCCCTTTAACCATGGAGGAAAGAATGAAAAACTTGCTGTACGACTGTTTATTCATCTAAGCATGGCATGTGATTGAATCAACAGCGCTGTTAAGAAAACTGTGGACTTAGAGATAAATGTAATGACTAGTTTAGATCAAACCATACAAAGTTTGTTTCGCAAAGTTATATTTGCCAAAAAACAAATATTACTCTCTGCCAAATTACAGGACCCAGAAATTCAACACGAAGCACCACTATTATATATCCTGTATGTAAATGATATAGAGAATTACATAAATGGATCTTGCAATTTAATAATATAGGCTATGCAAAGGACACAACACTAATTGTACACGGTGATAAACTAGAAGATCTGGGTAACTATTTTAGTAAACTGAGACTAACACTAAATAAGGACAATTCTAAAACAAACGCTCTCCTCTTCAAAACCAAAAGTGGCACAACAAATATGGAAATGGAAATTTAAACTTGCAATTCCTAGAAAGACAAAATTCTTGGGAATGGCCATAGATAGCAATCTATAATGGAATTTATATCTCTACAAATTAGGTAACAAGATAAGTGCTTTGCCAACAGACACCTAAAACCACTATTGTTCAGTTGATACTTTGAAAATTGTCTATTACGGTGACATTTTTGTCAAGGCTATAATATGGCTTTCATACACGGATCTCAATGGTAAATTTGAAGAGAGCTTTTGTATCACAGAAACGTGAAGTAAGGAACCAAAACGAGCTGCAGAACATATTTTACTGAACTTGAAATCTTCACTGTACCTAGTATCTATATATTAAATGCTGCGCTTTATGCAAAGAAGAACAGTAACCATTTAGTATTATACAAGGATATCCACAGTCAATCACAACACTAGAAATGCGAACGAAATTAATGAAAAAAGAGTGCGATTAAACATTACTAAACAAAACATTGAATACAGATGCATTTAAATATTCAACAAAATACAATTGATATTGCTATTGGATTATGGTCACACTGTTATGACATCTCAGGTCTAATGGAGACCCCATCCGCGTCGTAATGACGCTTCAGGATAACTGAATTTTGAATTTTGCCCAGCAGATTTCTACGTAGCCGGAGGTGGGATCTTTTGCATCGAACACTTATCGATGGGACCCACCTTTAACGTGCCTCCCGGAACACGCCTACGATCATACCTTAGTATGGAGTGCTTCACAGACACACTAGTTGGATAATACTTTTTACCCAGGGCTAGGAGCCGGCCCCGGGATTTGAACCCGGGACCTCCCGATCAGGAGGAGAGCAATCTAACCCCTAGGCCAAACCTGTATAAACAAATGGAAAACAAGTAGAAAAATTTTAAACCAATTGCAAGCATTTTAGAAATATATATTCTGCTGTGAAGACATTTTGTTTTGCCTATATAAAACACACATTGGATTAATACAGCTTTATCAAAATCGGTGCGTCACCTTTAGTCGTACTCCAAATTAAAGGTTCGCGAAATATGTATTTTTGTGGTGCTTGGAAAAACACATGAATTGCACGGAAACTATCATGAAATATGCGTAGTGTGGATGTGAGACAATGGTTGGTGATAGCATTTTGATACTTGAGTGACGGAATCATTCTCCTTCACGACAACGCCATGCCTTACACAGCAACGCGACGCAGGAATGCTGATAAATTTGAACTGGGGTTCACAGACCTATCAGCGTGTGATTAGGCATACCACCTGATTCGAAGAAATGAAAAGGATCCCGAAGATTGGAGGTTTATTCAGATGAAGGCGTTACAAACGTGGTTAATACATGATTTCACTATATTGGAGCAGATTTCTACAGCATAGGATTGGAAACATTAGTAACTCATCCACACAGATGCATACAAAAGTTTGTTTACTATGTCACCAATAGTTTTAGAATCTAGTTCGTAAGTAATAAGTACGTCTTTCTCATTGAATATCTTTGTCTTGAATACTTGAAGCATGCATATTACTTTCTGATCAACCTCGTATCTCATATTTATTCGCAAATGAACCAACAGACACTTATATAATTTCACTGCGGATGTAATGTTCCTGTGAATACGCCATTGATNTGCGGAACAAACTACGTTAGATAAAGCCGTAGGCACACTAATTAGAGGCCTCTGAGAGTGAAACACTCTCTTAGATCTTACAACGTGGTATTTATCAGCTGTATGAATTTGGAAACAACGTTAGTAACTTAGACTTCTGAAATGCTTTTTAAAAAAGGTGCAAAATTAACCAAAATACCACCGTGACAGATGTGCATGGGCCCCTCGAGCTGTCAACTATGTTTATAATTAAATTAATTTTCACGCTGGTTCTGAATCTAAGGAATCCTCGTCCTCGGTCATCTCTGGTATGTCACATCGGTAAAGCCTGTTTTATTACCAAGCTATCCTGACAACTACCTCCACAGTTTTCGGATACATAAAAAAACTGACTACTATTTGTTTCAAAGCAGTGTCTTGAACAAGTGAATATCTTTACTTAATGTATTACAAACTTTACACACCTGTGCAAATATTATTGAAATACAATAAAATTGTGAATAATGTGTCCCATTCTAACATTAAAAATGGCCTTCATTTTTTGTTTTAAAATTCTGTTATTCACAACGGGATCTAGTCACACATTATTTTCATAAAGCCTATTTCACACTATATCAATTTTCTTGTCACTATTATTGCGAATAACAGATCGAACGTAACATACTGTTTTTGAATTGTTTTCTTACTATTAGTGATTCTGTGACTACTCACAACACACAACATAAAAAAAAGTGTTTGTGATGCAATGCTGATTCTGACATTGATTCTAAATTAAATTATTTTCTTGTATGACAACGGCTTTACCGATGTGCCATACCAGAGATGGACGTGGACGAGGATTCATTAGATCCAGAGTCTCGGTGAAAATTAATTTAATTATAATGTTCTACTTTGGACACAAATAACAACTGTAAGTGCAAATACTTGATTTTTAGGTTCGTTCGGTTAGGTCAGGTTAGGTAAGGTGATTATTAAAATCTGATTAAAGAAAAGAAAATTGAAATCGCGACTGAATCGCGATCGCTCTGGACATACCGGGACATAACAAGGACAGGTGCTGTTGCGTGACGTACTTTAGGTCAAAATACGAGTATAAAATGTGACTTCTTCAAAATTGATTAATTTCGTCATATTATTACCTACTGTAATACGTATAGGTGAAATAATAAAATGGGCTTATGATGCTAAGTTTGACATCTTAGGTCTAGTGGACACTCCATCTGCATCACAACTATATAACACTCGACACATAGCCGATAATGGGTTCTTTTACACCGAAGACTTACCGATGTAACTCCACTTTTAACGTCCCTCCCAGAGGACGATTACGGTCATACCTTAATGTGGAGTGCTACTTAGACAGACTCGTACGATAACATAGGGTTAGGAGTTGGCCCCTGGGTTTAACCCGGGAACTTCCGATTAGGAGCAGGGGCGTCACTAGGCCTTTTTTAGAGGGGATCAAGCCCCCCATATTCAAAAGATAGCCTCCCCCAACTGACCAAACAAACACAACAATAACAAAAATGTTATTAATTATTTTATTAATTTAACACTTAAGT
>KZ873074.1:13679-26700 GCA_003456935.1 Machilis hrabei
TTCATATTTTAATACGTATTTCAAGAAGGAATAAGCACTATACGGAATTTCCCTGCAATTTAAGCTTTATGACAGTAATTTCCCTTTTCTAATTTTTCGATGTAAAATTTCCCTGCGCCGAGGGAAATTTCCCTGTTTGTAACAACACTGCCTGCAATGAAGGGCGATTATTGATAGTTCGTTTGTGGAGACTATAAGTACGTTCATATTTTATCCTAACTATGGAAAGGTTTGCTTCAAATACAGGCATGTATATATAAAAAGAAGTTATGTGATACAGCTTTTTTTTAACTTTCATTGAACTCAGCGTACCAATTAAGAATGAGTATATTCATGACACATACTACATTTTTTTAAATTAATTAATAGTGCAATTATTCGATCCCCGTACGTCACGAAATTGTTGAATTAAGAGTTGACCACTTTCTCTAGTTCGCGACACCGCATTTGTTCAATTCAATAACTGCGTGTCTTGTCTAGATCAACGAGATATGAGTCTGTGTGCATTGCTGCGTGCTATTTCGTTGCTGCTATATTTTTAATTGGTTCTGCNGCGCATGACATAAAATAACATTAACGTAAAAATGAAACTCGTACTGTTTACAGAAGTTTAAGAAGTCGTATAAGATTTGCAAAAATAGTAAACCTAATGGTACAAAAAACTATGATTTGATGAGGCTAATGACAAATACAAAGGCATCAAAAAATTTGTTACAGCCCCAGAATTCAGTTGTTGCGGGCGAAGTCAGTCATTGTGCAAAGTCTCTAGAATTGTTTATGTTTGTTTTCATTATTTTCGTGTAACAACCACAACAATATATTGATAGTTCTTCAAAATATCTAATAGGCAGAAGACTAAGTTAATTAAGTGTTTGGGGAATATTTAGTTGTTNTTTTTTTCGACAGAATATACAAGGTGAATGGGTGACGACAGATAAGCAAGTACCTTAGGAATTGACAGCAGAGATCTCTCTAAAGCTAAGCACAGACAGTCTTATTTTCCGTGTGGATCTTCTACCCGCTAAAGACCTTGGGTGAATTTCCGACCATTTATATAGTCGACCGTGTGGACAATAAAAGATCCGTCGAGGAAGTACTAGGGTCTGATACAGGCTGACAGAAAGACCACCATGCCGCCAAAGCGCAGAGTTGTAAAAAAAAAAAAAGGTCACTCGATTTACAACCCGTGAGGAAAACCACACCGTCTATTTGCGGCTTTAGTAGAAAAAGCAATAGGTATACACATGGGTCCGATTATGAGTTGTTTACTTCTAAGAGAAGGCTAGAGAGAAGAAGCAGACCAGTTTATTCTTAAATTTACATTACATGTTAACAATAGTAAAAGTTCAAAGATATTACCATCTGCATCATTACACAATGCAGCTCATCTGTAAATCGCTTTAGTTGTTTTGGTTTGTCTCTTATGAGTGCTACGGCATCCAAAATGCGATCGAGCAATGGCTGGCGTCTGTTTCCACCTTACTCTCGTAGACCAGCGTTTTCATTCATACCCAAACACATTAGTCTAAAGGGTTCAAGTCCAAAGATCTGGGTGGCAATTCAATGTTTTGGTTTTCTGCATCCCCACGACTGATCTATCCGCCAGGCGCATGAACTACTGCGAGCAGTTGTAACTCCATAGCCGTTCAGAATCGGTCCCATGTTTGTATGGCTTTTCTGCTATAAGCACCCCGAATTATGATCTTTCGCCACCACTCATCACAAGGAAGGTAAGCCCAAACTATTTATTTATTAGCAATGTCATTTTGACAGTAAGGTTCACTATAGGCCTACACCCTCGAACGATTTGGGGAAAATAAACCATTTCATACAAGGGCGTTACGGCGCATTTAGACTTCGTAAGGCTCTGCACGGAAAATATTAACTAACATTAAAACGAAACATTTATAAGTAACACTGTTGTGGATTAGTCTTACAGAACCTACACTCTAACAAAGGTGTTGAATTTTATAAAATTTACATTCTGTAGTTAAACCATCGCTAAACCTTTGCGTCATATCACCCACACCTGTAGATAGTTTTCCTTTTTTAAATTTTATCAACGAAACTATTTATGTATTTTTTATTTACTTGTACAGTAATACGTGATGTTTTACTTACATTATTTATGTCGTATATACGAGTATATTAATTTTAAATGCCATGCGTCATATTTCCCGAGTTTACCTTATCGATACCGTGTGATGCGGCCTTTTAAAGTGTACTGTCACAATGGCATCACTTTTGTACAATCTAGATTTTGTGTTTATCAGTGCAAACTGTTTGTTCCAGTGGACCATTTTTTTTCTAGATTGTAATGTGTCCATCTAACTCAAATTCGGGGTTCATGTCATCCATGCAACACTGAGTAGAGTATTTCTTATTTAGGTAATGCATCAATTCACGTCGTAATTTGTAAACCACAACGCGTGCCATTTTCTTGCGGTGTGGAAACAAGTTGGTGGAGTCATGCATCTCCTAGCTTGACCATTATGTCCTTCCACCACCCATTCCAGCACCACAAAATCTTCACACCCTTCTTTTTCTCTTCATCCGTGCACATCCACCGCCGTCTGCCTGCCATTCCTGGTTCCGTTTTATTGGTTTGTCCACCTCGCTACAGTAGAGTGCAAATTGCGGTAAAAACCGTTTGATTCTTGGGCTTTTTGCAGGCCGTAAATCTCGCTACTTTTACGGCTCAACGCTCGTTGTAAACGAAGCCATAAACTGCTCTCTCTCACACACACCTTTTTTCTTCTCCATCTTCCGTTTTCTATCGCCCCTCCTCCATCCCTTGTTCTCATGTCTCCATGTCGTAACTCGACGGAAACAATGCTTCAGGTATTTACTCTTGACCTTTAGATTCCAAGCACAGATGTGAATGAATACCTTACGCAAGTGTCAAATTTTATGCCCAGTACCACTAAACAAAAATTCGTGTGCAGAGACATGAATTTAGGAACAGTATGTATTCTTCACTCGCTTCATTGATGATGATCGTATATTGTTTTACGTTCCGTCGACATCACATGGTTGATTAGGAACGGTAGATTATTTTGTTATTATATGTGGTGAGTTGTGAGAAGTGTATAGCAGAGGTCCATCTGAGTAAAAAAGCCATATNTATACTGTATATGGGTCTGAGTCTGAACAGGTACAGAGCTATGACTGGATTAGTTCTCAAAAAAGGCTAGGGAGAAGAAGCAGACCAGTTCATTCTTAAATTTACATTTTGCGTTTGAGGTCTAAGGTGGTATTTTTTAACTCATGAACCACGATAAANGCGAACCGTAAATTTAAGAATGAACGACTAGGCTATGTTTAGGCCCTATATGGCTTTTATACTCGGACAGACCTCTTCTATAAGCTTCTAAAGTTATGTTATTTCGTCACCACTCACCCTATATACATGATGGTAGCGATACAGAATACTTTCACATAAGAACATTTTTCCCTATGTTAGAATCAAACCCACAATCTCGTGTCATTAGAGCCCAATACGCTGCTCACTAGATGAATGAGGCCTGCCCAGGACGCGTGGTACGTTTAGTAGTCGGTAATGGAGTAAACCCTAACCGACCCAACACCCAAGAAAATACAGGGCGTCTATAAATGGTGTGAGCAATTGCATTTTATTTATTCAGAAAGTATTTATTCCACAAAAATCAACTTAAACAACATAAAATAACATTTCAACATGAATTTTTCCACGCCTAGCGAATTGAATATGTGGCCTATTTGTTGCCCTGTACACCTTAAATAGAGATTCTACTTCACACCAAACATTCTGCTCGATCTTCGACATCGCTGTTCAGATGCATTCCTTCAAATCATCCAGCGTTGTGGCCAATGGTGGGTAGTAGACGTCGTTCTTTATGTAGTTCCACAAGAAGAAATCAAATGGGGTTAGATCTGGAGAATGCGGTAGCTAGGAATGAAACCTTCACGCCTGATCCAGTGGCTAGGCAACTCATTAAGCTCATTAAGAATGTTGTGTATATGTGGTGGAACCTATCTTGTTGATAAACAACATTCTGTTTATCTTGAAGTAGCTGAGGCATTAACCATATTCCAAACCATCACGGTAAACGATTCGTGTGACTGTTTTTATCGCAACGAAGAAAGAACCACAAACCTTGTCACTGTCTGTATCAAGGTAACATAAACTACAGTATATTAAAATTGTGAACTTAAACTTTAAAACATAGGTCTAAACAAAATACAGTGCGATACTATTCTTATGTTATAAACGTTTAATTTCACTATTTTGTCGTTGCTTTTATCATTTTAATAAAGATTTCAATAAAGTAAAACGAAACGTCGAGACTAAAATAAAACAAGTGTTTGTCTTCTCGAGTAGTCTTATAAACCAAGATCTTTGTTCAAGAATTACAACAAAAGGTCAACAATTAANTATAAAATATATATACTTTGACGCGGTGCATAGGTCCGAGAATCTTAAAAAAATCATAGGCCTACTTACAATATCATAACGTTTTCGTGAATTTATTAAGTGTTACACGGAGAAAAACGGCTAGTTGCAGTGACCACTCAATTTGGTAGTTGGTTATGAACAGTTTGCGACAACCATGCGNTTGGACAGTGTGACCATTTGGTACGTTACTGGAACTGACTGCATATTTNACTACCCTATGAGATNGTTATCTCAACCAGCTACTGGGTAAAACCAAAATCAACCCTGCAAGCTGGTTGGAGCAACTAACTATTTTTTTCCGTGTATAATGTGATACACGCACACATCTCAACTCAGTCCAGTCTGCATCGAACATACGTGAAAATAGTCAATCATGCATAGCTACCTGAGAATTTATATCCAAAGTTAATGATTATTTGAACACTTTATTTGTGGCATTAATGTCTTCTTGCTTAAATTTTGAAGAAAATTATTTGGGTGGATAAGTTATTTATATGTTAAAAAAATCTCTTTCTTCTTTCTTCACAACTTTCCGTAATCCTTGAGCTGCCTGTGAAAGTGTTCGGAAAGGATCGAATAACACCTGGGCAGGAGTCAGTCGCTACCTTAGCCTACAGGGACCGCGAGAAAATTATACATACAAGCTAAGATCATCGTGATAGGGGCACAGTAGTCGTGACTGATCGGAAAGAGCGGGTGCAGCTAAAGGTAGACTAGTGGTAGGTAGTAACTAGTAGATAAGAAGAACAAGAGAAGAAAATAGGAAAGACGACTGATAAGGAACAGGATGGATCCACAAAGGCGAATAAAACACAGTAAAAAAAAACTAATAAAATTCGTTTTAAGTGCACATATATGAAAAATAAAGCTCAAAATTAACATTTATTCAAAAAATAACAGGACAATGAAAGGAAAGTTTAACCCAATTATGATAACGTTTTGTTTACCTTCGGTCGACATCTACATCTTACCATGCAATCTACACGATGGTATGTGGCCGGGGTTGCAACAGCACCATGTGATACGCATCCGAGTTTTAGACTCAGCAATGCTGAGCTCCGAAACTAGGTAGAATTGTCTCGAGTGTAATCACAAAAACTTTATTTGGTTAGTTCTGGTTTAAAGTAAGGTGAAATCGGCTAAACAAGCCGTACAGAACATGCCTTCTACCATATAACAGTTATAATTAAATCGCTAAGTCAAGACTATATTGATAGTCCCGGTAGAATAATCGTGAACCAAACTGTAATTTGTTGCCATCATTTGACCTTCTATTTTCACCCCGTACACTTGTAAAGGGTGAGAAGATGTACATAACTGTGAGCAGTCATGAGAACGACGTGAAAAGGATAGACAAGAAAAAGAATGGACACATATCTATTGTAGGCAGGAAAAATAATACTCATAATCAAGATAAAGATTAACGACTTGTTCCTTTACATATGATTGATATAATCATAAGATTCTTAATTCATTGAGCAGCTTCCGAAAACGATCCTGACACACCTCCAGCGCAAACACAGTAGCTCTTTATACAAATAATATGCGTATAGGAAATGCCTGCCAACATACTTCCGCTATCTTCATCAACAATCACTTCCATGTAATTGCTTGTGTATGTACTGACCATTCCAGTTTCGAGTCCANTTTGGCACGGCTGTCTTGTCTTGACAGTCAAATCATAAACATATCTCATTAGTATGACTCAAATGTTGGNCCTTAACATATTAGTGTCAGCTATTCAATAATGTTCGCAAATAGTATAATTATTAGTTCTACGAATAAATTACATACAACTCAGCAGATGCAAAGAGAAGATAAGTTATCCTACTAAACTAAAATTTGCGTACTTTATGACCCTACATTAATATTTGTAAAAAAATGGTATGTCCTGCAGTCGTACTGAATGGGAACTTTCCGGAGTTAACTCACTAACACCACACGTGGATGAAACATGAAAAAAGCACCTCAAAAGCCGTATTGAATCGCATATTTTACCAGTCGCACTCTTTGACTCGGTCTNACACGGTTTAACCCGGNACTCGAAATGGCCTGGTAATCTGAAATTGTTTGGCATCTGTTATGTAATTTATTTTTCTACTACCTCCGAATAATTTTCTCCAAACCGGGTCACCAAGTGACTCGGTGACAAGTTGCTAAAAATGTGGACCAGGTAACCAACCCGTTAACTCTCCAGCTGGGGGTTAAACATGAAAAGGGCCCAAGTATTACCACTATCATTGAATAGCTAATTGAGATACCAGTACCAATCTAAGTGACCAAGTTCATGTTGACAGCTCCTAAGATACTGGTAGTCGAGGTCATAATTTTGTCTGGCCGAGTGGGATCGTATGAACATATTTCGCTTAAATAATTGTGCGAGAACGAAAATTACAATTTAATACATATTAAATACTTCTCATTACCTCCATTCCAAAAATTATAATAATCTTTGTAGCCTACTTGAATAGGAAGTTAAGTTGCCAGTACTAATCTAGGGGATCAAGTCAATGTTGCCAGCGCTTTATATAGCGGTAGTCGAGATCAGAACTAGGCGTGTGTGATATTTCAAAATATCGATATCGAAGCTGGACATCTTTCAATATCGATCGATCAATTTTATCTAAATATCGATATGAGAATGTCGAGTTTTGTAAATGTAGAATTTAGAAAAAAAAAATCTATACTGAGTTTTAATGCTTTCGAAATTCGAAAAATATTGATATCGAACTTTGAAAGTGTAGATATATAATTTCGAAAAACATCGACATCAAGTTTCAAAGTATTTTGAATTTCGAAAAGAAAATCATAGATCTATCGAGTTTTAAACATTTCTAAATTCAAAATTCGATTTACAATATCGCACGGCCCTAGTCAGAAAGTTTGCTGAGTCATCCGAGATTTCGTCAACATGTGCTTGAGACTGGGTTCCAAAGGACCTGGGTTTGATTCCCCGTGAGGATGATACAAATCTCAGTAAAATTAAAACATCTTTCACATATGTCTGTATATAAGTAGGCCTAAATGTCTGATAACGAAATTTCAATTATCTACAAAGAAAGTTTGAATTGCTAGGCCTATTCATGACCTATAAAATTAGGCATAGTTAATACTGTTTATGAAAAATGTTTATTCTTCTGAATTTGTATTTTAATACCTATATTGCAGGTACACAATATATTTTTATATACGTAAAATCAATTAAAAGTTCAAATACATCACAACCTTTTCACCCTGTCATTTTGTTCATAATGCATATAGTTAATGTTCTATTTTTGTAACAGTTCATTTCGTGGAAAACGTGCTATTGACTGATGCTGTCAATAATCTAAACATTTATACTTTCGTATTGTAGGTACGAAAGAAGCTGGAGAAAAAGGGGCTAATTACATTTTTGTTAATTGTACAACACAGCACTTTTATGGAGTGGACTTCCCCTGTGCAGAATTATTTTAAGCTTTATTTACTCCGGACTGAGCTTATATTTACCCCCAAAAAAGAATACAGCCTATGCGGATAGTATTTTGCTACAACATGGGTGGATAAATTCATTTTTTTTTAAATGGACTTAACTCCTTCTTCTCCTGTACCCTTCACGTACGAGTATGTTTGGATGGCACAAGCTAAAAAGCTTGAACATATGTTACATACATTAATCCTTATTGATCAGATTAATAGAGGAAATTTTGTTATCAAGTGAAGTAACACATTTTCCGCTTACCTTAAGAAACCACCCACATTTTTGCTTCTAGATTAAGCGATTTCAAAGGTGCGAGTGACCCCTTTGTATGAATACCTACATTTATAGTTCCACAATCGCTGAACACATTGCACTCATAAAAAGTGCACCTTTCCGTACTAATGTCAGACATATCGTCGGTTGCATACAGCCATGTTTCACTTGTCTTATGGTGACGTTCTAGCTATGCATCCTTAAATTAACATTTGTGGGGTATTACTACAAGCTTCTAGCTTTGAAATAAACATTTTTTATTAATTATATCATCTCGTTTAATTTTCTACCGAGAAAAGTAAAGGTTACCGCACATTTACGATAGAAATTCGTAGGTATTCACCCCGTTTAGTGAGTCTCAGGACGTTTTCGTTACCAGCCACCAGAGAGCGCTGATGTGGCAACGCTACATCTTAAGAATCGGCTTTACTTAAAGCGAGGGAATTCACTATTTTAGTTACATTTTTGGTCACACTATCTCACTTCAAAATTCTTCCCTTTGCATTCTGGTGCACGATTTAAAAAAAATATATAGACTATTAAGTGCGTAATGTATGTTCTACAGAAAATAAAGTCTGTACCAGTCGTGCCAACCTAAACATATTACAACGTTGCCACATATCCATGGAGCATTTATTNATATTTCGGTATGTTTATTGGACTAAAATATAGCTTCAGACTGTTAGCTTGAATTAAATTACATTGTAATAATTTATTTTGCACCAATAAGACGAAATATAATGAACATTTTCGCCACATTTGACCACTCAAACTTCTAACACTCACAACAACAAATGTATGGGCCTAAAAACTAGTCAAAGCAAACACTTTTTATATCACGTTATTTATTATATCGATAACTTGTAGATACGTATTTCAGTTCTGAAAATGATTAGATACTAAAGCAAATATGTTTTAATTTTCTTATGAATATAGAAGCATATATATAACCTGCAAAAGAAAAATCACATGCTCGCTTTCCTCGCTTATTCCGAAAACGCACAAACTACTCAATGATAATGATGATGGTGATGATATGTGGTTTTACTCAAAGCAATATGTTCCTCAGCAATGGATTTCTATAGATTTCGGCTATGTTTTCCTTATTACTAATCGTCACATTTTCGAAAGTACTAAACCGAGTACTAAACTTCTTCCAATTTTTATTTTTAATTATCTTAGCATAGTAGCATACTATAATATAACACGTACCCTACATTTCCTTTCCATAATTTTTTCGACATAAAGAGAGAGATGAATATAGCCTTTGAAATCTTTATGTCTCGAATGAGTTAGTCGTGAGGNCTGAACTAACATTCGCTATGAAGTCTTAAAACCGGAATTCTCCGCCAGAAGTCATGTGGCTTTAGGAAGGTTCAGGAACATTTGTGGTTGTCAGTTTATCACCGTTAGATGTCAGTCAAGTAGATTGGCAGGCGGTACGTCATCGCGACAAACGGAACCAATCTCGCGAATCGCGAGACCAGGCGAGGCAAGTCTATGTCCTGAATGACTGAACTTGTTGTTAACGAGGACAAAAAGATAAGACGTATAGAAATGTAACATGATTGCTGGAGCTATTCCGAAAATAAACGACTGCAAAAAACAACAAGGATATGCTATTTGTTAAAACTAAAAATATGCTTGTAATTCTTTGAAACGAACTGGAGACCTGTTTGAAAATGATTACGTCTTCAGATATGGGTTTTCTGGAGTGATCACAAGTAGCTACAAAGTATACCTAATATCTAAAGCAATCGTTAATAAAGAACAGAATATTGTAACATATTCTACATTTTCCACATCTGTAGAAACGCTAATGAAGTTCGTTAAAAATGTATGCCATGTATCGAAAGGTCCTTGCGGTCAAATATCCTCTTATATGTTACAAAACTGAAGCTTATTTTATCAACTGCACTCTTAAAAAAGGTTTACTTGAATAGTACAGTAGGATTTAATTGTATCTAGTATACCCGACTCCAAGTATATGATGTTTGCTGCAAGTATTTNACATACGGGGTTACGTTTTCTCGACCGAAGAATGCATATCCTTGGTGCTAGAAAACTCATTGCTCGGTAGAACATAAACACGACTAAGGAATACGGATTTTTCTTGATTTGACTGACAGAGTGAGTTGCCTTGTGCTCACTTAATGTTTGAGTTGCCCGTCATCATTCTACCCCAGAGAATAATGGTGTTGTCGTAAATGTATATATTACCCTGAAACTACCATAATAGTATGTGGCAGGGGGGCTGACATCACCATATGTTACACTTTTTTAATATAGCCTACACTATATTTCAGCTGCCATGTAGCACACCAATTCTTATGATGTTTAGTGATTTTTACAATGATTCATAATCATCTTCATTGCCAACTTCTCGATATAGAACTGTATCGTCAGCAAAAATCCTAACTAAAGCCTGAAATCTCGAAGATATGCGATTTAAGCATAATAAAAATAATAATGGTCCCAGTACGCTCCTCTGAGATACGGACAGAGGCGGCTCGTGATGACGTATCAAGGTGTTCACAACAGTTTGCCAAGTTTCATACACTTAGAGAGGACACACGACTTCATGCTTTCACGTTCATTCTTCACAAACCTTAGAAGTGAAGTTTTGAACACATCAAACACGAACTCATGAAGTGCGTGGTCCTTTACAAGTGTAAGAAACTGGGCAAACTGTTGTGAACACCTTGATACGCCATCACGAGCCGCCTCTGGAGATACCCCCAAAACAACAGCAGCCGAATTGGAAATGTATCCCGCGACGGTTACTCTGAGTTCTGCCTTACAAAAAAGATTTTATCCAGTTCACTAATTAAGTGTTCAGCTTATAAGCTCGCAGTATGCATAGAAGTCGAGAATGCTGCACTTTATCGATTGCTTCACTCAAGTACAAAAAGCAAAAAAAAAAAAAATAAGGTCAACCTATTTTCCTTCGTCTAAACTACTAGCTAAATCTTGCACAAGTAAGAGTAGGCTAATTGTGTTTCGTATGAAAAACCCTTACGAAAAAGTCTGTCATCATCCCTACGTATGCTTGAAATAAATATATAAATGCTTGTTTGAACCTTAGCATTATTTATTATGATGGTATGTAGTGTTTAACGTCATATCGACTCCTGATGGGTCATTTAATGACAAGGAACAATATTTATTGTGATTAATGAAAATTTAATGGACATCGCAAAAATCCATGCCTTACGCGGGATTCGAACCCACATCCTCTCGGGCCACAGCACGCTGTGCTAACCACTAGACCAAGGATGTCGACATTTTTTATGAGAAACACTCCGAGATGATGAGGTTAGCGTAGAACCAAATAAAACTATTTAAAGTGATTAACAAACAACAACTTTTAGTTACCAAAACTTCTCAAGCACCTAAAATATTTGAGGTGATTCCTTTTACTCATGCTAATAGCCTACCCCAGACTTTTATTATCCAACGTATCTTGCATGGTAAATTATATGCGCACACTCATAATCTCAGTTATACAAACAAATTATTGTAATAGAAATCATCCAGTCCTTATAAAACTAAGTAGTGAAGCTGGTTCTTAATGTTTCTGTCGTGCAGTTACATACTCAAGGAATTCAATTAAACTTTAAATCCTTCACAAAAGGCTGAACCATTGAACACACGTGTTCAAAAAAATAATTTCACAAGCCTGCAAGCTACGAGTGTGAAAAGGGAAAAATAAGTCATAGACACTAAGCTTGACTAATAGAAGNTTTACAACGTAAATCCATATTATCATAAACAAATAACCGATATATGTAAAGCTGTACTTCCATTACGCTTGCTGCAAGATTAGTTGGTTCGTAACAGTTAATGTATGTGTTGCCGCTGGTTTGAGCTAGGAAAGTAGTACATTCGGGTGTCAAAAATACTACATGTTTTCACTAAAGGTCTGAGCACACAGGACGCGGTCTCATGCGAAGCAACGTCGCGCGAAGGCACTCTAGACCGTGTCGCTATCTTTGAACATTCACGCGAAATCTCTTGGATTTCAAGCAACGTAGAGCGGTAGAGCGGAAGGGAAGCAAAGTGAAAGAGCTGCAGTTCGCTTGGACACAACAAATTGGTATAGGGTAAAGTGGGGTAATGCGAACACACTTTTACAATATCCAACATTCCAGAGGCTATGAAAGAGCTAGAAGTACAGTATTTTTTTACAAGCAGCTAGACTTGTTTTGTTAATCAGTAAGTCAGTTAGTTTACACATATTTCAAAGACATTTTTAAATAATAATATTTAAAAACAAATATATCATCTGTGTGTTGGAATTACCCCTTGAGGGGCAATTCCAACAGAATATACTTTCCCATTAAAAAAGCCTCTATTGTTTTTACCCACATGTAGAATAAAGCCAGCAGCTCAAAGCCTTCAACTGGTGCAAGTTACATTATTCTCTCTACAGCACAACTGATTTTATTGACGGTAATAGGTAAAACGCATGAAAGTCGAGGTGCCTTTTTAAATGGCTTTATACAAATATTATAAATTTTACAAAAAACATTAAAATCGTTGTACATAAGCTTGAAAGTACATATTAACAAACTGTGTACCCAATCAAGAAATTTTCTCACTCGCACAAATTTTACTAAGCAATGAATTTCTAAATGCTTTTTACGAAACCTCGGAAACACACATAATATGAACAACATAGTATGTATAGTATACTAACTAAACAAATGCAAATAACTATTGGCACTTACTTAAGTAGGCTACAAACTTATGTGACACTTAAAAGAACAGTATATGCTACAATGAACACATATTGACAAAAATAATAAAATTTCAGCAGGTGTAGTTGAGGTTACAGGTTAACTTTGCTGTTC
>KZ873075.1:5686-13186 GCA_003456935.1 Machilis hrabei
AGGTTTGACCCACGTGGTAAGGGTTTACAACTTCAATTTTTTAAGGTACAAATATGAAATTNATATTCTAGATAAAAATATTACTTTCTTCTAACAACATAAGCTGTATAAAAATTACTAAAATTTTAGCCTATGTCAACTACATTAACTCATAAAAATAAAAATGTAAAAACCGGGTCAAGCCTCCCCACCTTCCCCTAATTATAGCGATCCTTCCGGAAGACGCCTACGATCATACCTAATTGTGGAGTGCTTCACAGGATAATCCTTTATACTCAAGGCTAGGAGTCAGCCCCAGGATTTGAACCTGGGACCTCCCGATCAGGAGAGTGCACTCTAACATTAAGCCAACATGTCGGTTTTATTGATGCAACTTTGTCACATCAGCGCTCTCTGGTGGCTGGGAAAGAAAGCGGCCCGAGACCCACTAAACGGCACGATTATCTCCCAATTTATCTCATGAATGTGCTGTAAGTTCTATTTTTCTTGGTAGAAAATGAAACTAGAGGATTGGATTCATCAGAGATTATGTTTTAGAGGCCAAATGCTCGCGCTGAGACACCACAATTTTTAAGTTAAAGTTGTAGAACTACGGTGTCGTCATAAGAGTAGTACGACTTGTTAGATCCAGAGCCTCCGTGAAAATTAATTTAGTTATAATGGACGACTTTGGACAGAAACAAAAAATTGTAAGTGCAAATACTTGATTTTTAGGTTGGTTCAATGAGACGCCATCTTTACGTTAAGCGCTGTTTAACAGCTTGATTTCAAAGATTCTNATTGGCCGAAGTTACATGCTGCATCAAAATTGACAAATGTGGTGATTCGCTGAATGCTACTCTAATTTTCACTGCATCAAGTTAATACAAGAAAATTTGTCTTGCAGCGAGCCACGAAGAAAATTAGAAACTTAATTGAATGTAATGAATTTGAACAGTATTTTAAAGATATTTTTCAACGTATCTTTGGGTACTCTGTTGATTTTGTTGAATACTTTTTTTGAACTTTTGGCCGTCTATTAAGTTTTGAGGTATAATTCTAGTTGTGTAACATCACGTTTAAAGAAAAAGAGAAGAAAAAAAAACTAAGCCTACTCTCACATTTTGGGTTTTCATTTAAATATTTTTGAAGTTTTTTATGTATAAAAGTTATCTTAAAACATGTTACTAACAACAAAAGTGCAACTTGACAAAATTGAATTTGTTGTGTTTTAAAGGCCACTTGCAAACAAACTTAAAACTTTTTTCATGTACACAATATTTCGATAAATTTTATTTGGATTTTTTTAAATGTAAATTGTGATTAAATACGTAATTACGAGGCTAAACTTATTTTTTAAGAATAAAGGAGATAGTAATCCTAGTGTCTGAAAATAGGATAGCAGAAATTCAGGATACATCNTTCTGAAGTTCTAAAAAATCCCTCTACCGAGCAAATACCTTGTTCGACATTTCCAAGAGNTTGAAACTTTATAAACAGCATTGGAGAAACTTCCATCAAATAACAAATTGTTTGCTGTTCACATTCTTGACCATATTGATGAAGATTATATCTATGATTAATAAATAATTATTGATTATTGTACGAGGGCCAGTCAACTATAAACTGAACTTTGTTTCGTACAGCTGAATCAGCAAACATAAGCAGCTGAGACCGAGTGGAGATGNTAGTGGGCATGTTGTAAACTGCCTCCTGCCCTGCACAGTGCACACCACAGCACGATGAGCGAGCAAGCTGTACGTAGTGCCATTGCACAATGAATTATAAGGTTTTTAAGAGAAGAAATCGTGAAATCGACCGAGATTTTGCAAAGATTACGTGTACCGTTCGGGTGTGAAACGTTATCGAAGATGGAAGTGTTTACATGGCATTCAGCGTTTGCTTGTGGACATAATGACATGCAAAACTTGGCACATGAATCAGATCCAGTGAAGAAAAAACCCCGATAGTCTGCAGGTAAGATTCTTGCCACTGTGTTTTGGGATTCCAATGGAGTTGTGTACATCGATTTTCTTCATAGTAAAAAAACAGTTACTACCAACTACTATAGTGAACTGTTAGGTAAGGTCAAGACAGCCTATCGCTCCAAAATACGTGGTGTCCCCATCCACAACGTGTTACTCCTGCACGACAATGCTAGGCATCACACTGCCACCATAATCCAACAGAAAATATCGCAAACGCACTGGACCACTNTCAAACAACCCCGACTTAGCACCATGTGATTGCCATTTATTTGGTCCACTCAAGGAGTTGGGAGAACAACGATTTGAAAATGATGAAGAGATGGAAGACTTCGTGTGCAATTGGCTTCGGACATTCCCCACTACTTTTTACGAAACAGGAATAAAAAAAACTTCCAATCCGGTGGCACACGTGCATAGAAGTTAGAAGAAACTATGTAGAAAAATAACTTTTTTGTATAATTGAAATATATTTATTTTGCAAAAAAACACGAAACAAAGTTCGGTCTATACTTGACTGACCTACGTATATTTAATATATACATATGCTTTTTACTTAATTCATTTGTATAAATGTATATTGATGAAGTTGAGCATGTTTTAAGAATGTGNTTTTCAATGATAAAGCGTTATTCCATATATCGCACCCCCACAAGAAAAGTGACACAAGTAAAAAAACCATTAAATTGTTCAGGAGAGAGCACTGTTTTTGGTTCGAGTTGACCAAAGCAAACTCACGCAGGAAGTAGTAGAATTCAACCTGTGTGTCTTTTTTCCAGATAGAATGTCGCCCTATGCATTTATGAGTAACATAAAACAAAATTTAAAAAAATTCAGATTGTGCCACTTTTCTTGCAGGGGTGTGATATAGGGTAAAGTTAACAAATACAATTGCCACAGATAGTATTGTAAAGGTTATTCATTTTCCTTCAAAATAAGCCAAACCGCATCTTAAAAGGATGTTTTTTAACAAACCAAAACCCATTTAAACATTTTTATTTGTTTAAGCCTTTTCACATAGAAATTTCGGAAATGCGACAAATTTTCATTAGGCATGTGCTGAGACGTCATCAATGGAGCAACTGATAAGTGGGATGGACAGTATCTCATGGGGGAGACAGGTGGGGTAAAGGGGGTTACATTTTNAATACACGTGTTGGGTATAACTTAAAAGCAAATTTTATGCATATCAATTTCATGACATAAACATGAAATGTTTTTCAACATTTCTTCTTTCATATGCATAAAAATTTGCTTTTAAACGATACCCCACATGCGTATTGAAAATTTAACCCCCTCCCCCAAATGAGATAGGCTACTGTCCACCCCACTTATCAATTGCTCCATTGATGATGTCTCGGCACACACCTAATGACAATTTGTCTCATTCCCGACATTTCTGTGTGAAAAGGCTTAAAAAAATTTAAATGCAGGGTTTTGTTTCATTCATGTGTGCCATAGCGAAACGATATCATTTCGATATNATTTGCACTGTATTAAAGGTTATAGAGATACCTTAATTTGCCAAAACTTCTCTAAGATATCTGTTTCTTTCTTTGAAGGAAAATAAATAAACTTAACCACAATAGCCATGAAAATTGCACAAACAGTTGTTTGCACTCCGTGGCACTTGTCAAACATGACGAAATGTTTGTTGATTTCACCTCACCCCATTTAAGGGGGTAATACTGTTTATAAAAAAAACAGAGCACGATAAAAAAAATAGTTTCAATACTGTTTTAGAAACACTAAAAAAAAAGCAACAGCCCTGCATTCTGAGTAGACAGATTTTATAGGTTGCTTAGTACAAAACATCCAAAATGCAAGTTCTTGATTTTATGTCAAAAATGTTTCCACAACCATGAGTAAGGGGTATATCGGTTTAATATAACAGCTATTGGTAGTATTATACCTTAGTAAAATGAAAAGTGACAATCTTTCCACATAACTTATTCCAAGGAAAATAAACTGCTTGATAAAAATATTTATAAAAAAAAGTTAAAATGTCTTGCATACAATGTCATTATTAATTTGTAATGCAAGAATAAAGTTCCTAGTAAAGTACCAAATGATTCCAGCTGTGGCCAAATTAGTGACAGCAGTTCATATTCCAAGTCACAGGTGTAATATGAAAACATTATTGATAGATGGCTGGCTTTGATTTGGCTTCAATCGAATTTCTTTAAATTCACTTTTAAAAGACACAAGGTACAGATATAAACAAAAGTTCACAAGCAGTGTTACAAACGGGCTGATGTACCCATTGGCTAAGGCAGTCGTTGTCATCCGTTGGGTGTCTCGGCAGTGTGTAGAGTTATGGGCGATTAAATGAAAGTCTGCAACAAAAACTTCTAAATATGTGCACTAGTTATATGTCATAACAAATGCAGTTTCGTTATTCGACAGTTACACTGTGTATACTTTAAGATACATCGCCAATTATTCATATTTTAATGTTTAACAGCGAGTAAACTTGACCAATAAGCAAGTTTTTTATTCAGACTTTCAATATAATGTTGAAAACCTGTAAATTTCAACCTGTCTAATGATACAGATTAATGCTTTCTGGTACTTTCATTTGAAATAGAAAAGTTTAGTTAGCACTTGGCCTTTTTACATAATTGGTCTATTCTTTACCCAAACGACAGACGTCTAATACACATTCAGAGTGTAGTAACTCAAAACATATTTTATTATAAACTAAACTCCTGTACCCACTAGTCCTAGAAGGTTGACGTCTTTAGTGAGCCGAGCCAGTTAGTTTATTTGTAAGGATGGGGAACAAAATAAAACCAGTAACATTTTCATGACACTTGTATTTTATTTCAACAAAAATAACAATTTTCTGAATACACCAACGTTTACTAGACCATGTATGCGTGTGTCCTTTCTTCTTGTTTTGTTTTATTAATTGCTTTCTCTCGTCTTTTTAAACCCTACCTATCCCTACACATGTGACGAAGCACTGCAGTTAACACCTAGCGTCCGTCATCACACGAGTCCATTTAAAAAACTCTTCCCTCTTGTATGGAAAAAGACCTGGACAGCTATTTATACATAGTTCCAGGGCAAAGAAAAAAAAAACGTTCAGTATCCGACACCAAGTTTGTGAGGCCCGTCGTCATATTTAACCTAACCCAAACCTACTTGTCATCAGTCCAGCTGTTGATTTGTTTTCATTTCAGTTAGTTTACAACGAAAAGTCCAACAGAGTTGGCTTTGTTTACTCAGTCGTTTGCGGTGGGCACAGCGGCCTCTGTCTCCGTATTTTAACATCAGTNAATCACTTTTTTTTAACACCGATCATTCATTTTCAGTCATTACAAATCACCTCACCAATCAAATCAAATTTGTTTAAAAGAGACCTGAGTATTTATTAGAAATATAACACAATACTTCCTTCACAAAGCAAAATTGTTAACCGTTTGTTGAATCATCACTTGTCTGCACGACGCAATGACTCGATGACGATTTGCAAATAGAAGCAGACTTCACTTTTATACATATATACACACGCACGTGTTAACCACCATTCACCCGTTCTGTGTTGAACCACTCACAATTAAAATTAAAATACATAATAATTACAACACTCTGCACGTCAGAGCACGCGTTCTTCTGTCCACTTTCAGATATATCATTAAAATTCAAGACATCGTTAAAAACTAACTAAAAAAAATTACATTTTGAAGACAGGATCAGTGGTCCTTTAAAATTAAATTTCAAGCTCAGCAGTATTTCTTTAATATAAAGATCAGGATGTATGTACTTAACCATGTGCATTTTCAACATTCACTTTGTATTTTCTGAAGTATGAGAAGAAAATAAAACAAATAACCCAATACAAAAAACACAGAAGAACATCGAAAGTTGCAGATCCATAATAACCACTGACGTACTACAACTCACACGACGTTACACTCGAATAAACAAAGGAAATGCATCGTAAAATGAATCTGATTAAAGACGTAACAAGGAATAAATGACTTTCCATATCCCATAAGCTAGCTTTTTTCACTTCTTTCTTATATCACTTGTTGAAATAACAATTTGTTATGTACACTGTATACTTACATAGCTAATACACAGTCACTTACACTTTTTAAATAGTCACTTCAGTAGCATCACACATCAGTCCTCACTTTATCACCAGCTATATCTGCCATAGCAGCAATTTTTAACACCATTTAGCTGTAGCCCAATCAGCCACAACAGACAGTTTTCAGGCAGCTTTAATTACATTTTCCTTAATAAACTTCTTAAACTCTAGTTGAGCGTGACCGTAATGGACATTAGAACGACAACGACCATATCACCAGTCGTTTTCCAGGGCCGAGGAAGATGCGTTATATCTTCACTGTACATGCACTCGCACACATACATACATATAGAGGTACACACACTCTAATCTTCATCAGAAAGCGGTTCGTACTGAGAGGAAAGCAGCGGTGCCGGTTCGGGAGCTTTGTTCAAAGGGCCGGTTTCTGCAGTAGGCGAGGGCTTTGACACTAATGANGACTTGCTGCCCTGTAGNGAAGCACTGTTGCTAACAGGAACGCCTGCAGGACTACTGGAATTCGGTGGTAGTGACAAGACGTTCAAAGCCGAGAACGGAAATGTGTAAGCTGTCGATGGATATGGAGGACCGTAAGATCCGACGCTCGGAGAATTTTTGCTCCCAATATCAGAAGACGACGTGGGAACTCTTTCTTCCTTATTCGAGGGAAGATTATCGGCTGAAGTAGACACGACCGATTCACTGGATGATGTGGGATCGTGCTTAACGGTGTTCGAGGTTGATACCATTGTACTATTACTCGTGGGCGTTGATGATGCTGCTGAGGACGTTGTNATAGTAGATGACGCTCCAGTAGCACATTCTGATGTTGAAACCGATGCCAAACCCTCGTCAATAACCATTTCACCAGACTGTGGACTATCTGCAATTTGTGCAGTATCCTGTTTACCACTTTCTTCACTGTTGCGCTTAGCAGAGGTTCCTGGACTTCGTAAACTACTTGCAGGTGATGACAAACTGACGATTCCTGATGATGGTAATGAAGCCTCCGAGTCTTTGTGTATGCCTGATGACGACTCTGAGCTTTTGTTTTGTAAATGATGTTGATGATAATGAGATAAACTATGATCGGATTTCCGAGAATTTTTTCCTAAATCTGAACTTTCTACAGAAGCATGCGGTGTTTTATCAGAACAACTTTCCACAGCCATGGGTCTTCCTGATGTACTAGAAGTTGTTTGGTAGGAAACTGATGAACAAGATGATGTGGAAGGTGAAACTGTCGAACCGGCATGTGAAGGAATGGTATCAGCNTGTGACTGAAGGGGTAACTTCTTGTGTGAACTTTCATTTGCGTCTTGAAGTACCACTGCATCTGAACTGCTTGGAGATATAGACTGCTGGTGAGAACCTCGAGCCATCAACGAACCGCTTCCAGCATTACTTGCACTAACACCCTCAGACTGCTGTCCACATTCTGCAGACTGGAGATTGTGCCTCATTCCTGGTGTACAGTTC
>KZ873075.1:19552-32313 GCA_003456935.1 Machilis hrabei
CAGTGCGTAATTCCATTGATGCGTGGCCACAGAGACTTAGGGCCTGTGTGAAGGCCAAAGGCGGCCAATCTGAAATATGATTGGTGCTCTGTGTTTACAATACATGTAAGTGAGTGACCTGTATTAAAAGGATATTAAATTATGTTTAAAACTGTGCAAATGGCTCAGGTTCAATGTTGTAACAGTATTTATGGTAAGACTAGGTAAATAAGAAATACATAAGCCCTCACAACAAACATATTTGCTCTCTTTGACTTCACCATAGCCAAAGACTTTTAAAGACAACCTTACATTATTTCAGGATCTTTAACAGTACCTCCCATCCAATGTTGGGACTTATTTCCAGCACTGTATCTGCGATCAATTTGTTCTATAACCTACCACCTACACATTTTATATATTGCTTAGTTATTGTACAGTGTCCTAGAATAAGTAGTGGTTAAAAGCCCTATTTTGCCCGTGGAAAAAAAAAATTGAAGGTTTTGGATGCCAAATTTGATAAATACGCAATGATAGGTACTGCCATCTAATATCTGATACAGTACATATCTCATCTTATTATCTGATTCTGTACAATATGGCACCATTTTCCTTCATGAAATTGTCATATTTCAATATTTGAATGGCTTTTGTATAAAATAAGGTTAACATAAACACGTACTTTAAAAAAAAATGGTGATTAAATACGTAATTACGAGGCCAAACTTATTTTTTAAGAATAAACAGCAGCCGCTATTGAAATATGTTCAAAACTGATAACAGATGGCAGCACCTTCCATCACGAGTTTATCACTTTTGGCATCCGCATAGTGACAAAAAGTTAATTTGAGGTTTGCATACTACTTATTCTAGACTACTATACTTATTGTATTGAAATTCAATTGAGCGTGGCCAATATAATGGCAAGACTAAGTCACTACTCTCTGACAAACTATAAAGTTCTTTTTTGTCACAGGCAACATGTTGTTTTGATAGGATATGAGAGGGGTCATAACCATGAAGGACACATTCCCATTTTAGTTCCTTATTAAAGGTTCCTTAATGAGGGAACCACTAATGTGGATTGTGGAATTAAGGAATTTTTACACCACTTTGAATAGCAACATGTTAAAAATTAAATGAAGTGCTGAGAGGAGTTGACCTGCATGAATAAAATTCATATAGTACAAACAGCAGTAACACTACAAAAAGCAAAAGCACTTGGCGAAAAGCCTTATGATATTTTATTTTAGTTATAACTGTATATACCTGGTGGAGGAAGCTGCAATGAAGGGTGTCCCTGTGATGCATGTTTTGCCTCATCATTCATTCCCATTGCATTGTACCTCTCAGCATTCCGATCCCCTCCATGCTGGTGCAAATGTGAAGCCTGTACGTGGGACAGGTGTCGCCCCCGCTGATCAACGAGGCTCTGAGGATGGTGGTGCATTCCATCGGGATAAACCCTACGAGCATTAGAGAGAGTGTCTGTCATCGACTTCCCGAGGCCCTCCTTGATGATGTCGATACGCGAACCATCGCGATGAGATCTTATCAACTCTGCTTGAATTCCACCAGGCAGGTGGCGTTTGTCTTGATGATGTGGATTTCCTCCCGAGTCTTTGGGCACCGGAAGGCTAGGCTGCATCACAGCTACATCAGCAAAGGAAGTTAATGCTTCATGACCAGGTGGATACTGATGTCTTTGAGAAGGTGAAGGGTAGGATGAACCTTGCTGATGCTGTGATTCTGGTTCACCACGTGGAGATCCTGATGTTTTTGGAGGTTGAATCATGTTTGATGTAAGATGTGGAGGCTTGCTGGATGAGCCACCAACAGGACCTCCTCGCTGCATACTGGTCCTCTGGATAACACCTTGTCGGGGAGGGGGAGGAGTCTGTATGCTTGGTGAACGGGACTGTTGATATGCACCTGGACCCATCCCAGGCGATGATCTTGGGTCAGCCTGAATTGGTGGTGTTGGTGTTGCATCTCTTGGTGTTGCAGGNGATGAGGATGCTGAATGTTGCCTCAGGCGTCCATCATGAGAGAGATAAACAGAAGCTCCTGGTGGGGCTTGAAAACCTCCAGAAACTGTTGTTTGGTTAAAAAGAGCATGGAGGCTAGAACCTGAGCGCCCTTCTCCAGTGTAGGGGCTAGGGTCTCTTCCACGAGGCGAGAGTCTAGCTTCCTTTTCATTTGTTCCAGAACCCCTTCGAACAGGCATCTGATGTGACGTAAAGAAATCATTAATAATAGTCTGTCTAGACATATGTAATAATTCTGTCGTATAAGGTGGGCGAGACTGGTATGCTAGTCCTGGTGGCGCTCCTGGGTATGGATATCCTGCACCACCAGATGACTGTGATGCCGAGCTGTTGCTACTTCCTGACACTGACTGTGGACCACCTGCTCCAGGAGACATTCTTTTTCCATAAAATTCATACATACCAGCATGTACTCCAGGTGGTAAAGCACCACGTGGCAATACATCTGGAGGGATCATTTGCATTCCACGAGCATCAAAACTGAGTCCCGATGATGGATGCATCATTGATTCTTTTCCTTGTGCAGTAGGTGGTCTTTTTGGATCGTGATGGACGGGTGTACCCTGAGTTATAGAACCAGCAACTGTATCTTTCGTCTGAGGTGGCGTCATCTGTCGCAAAAGATCCTCATATCTGGAAACTGCTGGAGGGGGAATATTTCCTGTTGGCTGATTCATAGGAGTACCATGGGTTATTGATCCAGAAGGTCCTTGTTTATCAGATTTCAATGTAAGCTTTGGAGAAACAGGGCCTGGTTTTGAACTCGTTAGAGGTGGTGGCGGTGGAACAGATTTCATAGATGTCATTTTTGAAACAGTCATTGCTGAGGAAGATTGTACTGATCCTGGATGATGCTGGGTTGAAATAGCTCGATTTTGATGCTGCTGGAGAAGTATATGTGGTGCATGAGAACGAGATCCCTGGAGAGGCATCCCACTCTGATTTACAACAAGATGACCTTGCTGTTGTTGTTGCTGGTGCTGTTGTTGTTGTTGCTGNTGNTGNTGTTGTTGNTGCTGNTGTTGNTGNTGNTGNTGCTGNTGTTGNTGNTGNTGNTGTTGNTGTTGTTGNTGNTGCTGNTGNTGTTGTTGNTGNTGTTGNTGNTGNTGGTGGTGGTGNTGCTGCTGNTGNTGNNGNNGTTGTTGTTGNTGCTGCTGCTGCTGGTACTGAGACTGCATATGACGACCTCCTTCGCTTACATACACTGAGGTACCTGATGGAACAGATATTGAGGAAGACTTGGAACGGTGAGGATCCTGAGAATGGTAGTAACGATTACGCAATTCATTCTCTACTTCTGCAAGAATAGAACCCACATGTTTGCCTGATGAATGGGCAGGTGGTGGAGGCTTGTCCTGAGACATGTGTTGTTGATTGTCTGGACCTGGACTCTGTTTAGACAGAAGAGACAATGTAGGTTTTCTAACTTCTCTCGCAAGAGGAACCTGCTGAGGAATTGGGCTTCTTCGT
Source organism: Machilis hrabei (assembly GCA_003456935.1). NCBI lineage: Eukaryota > Metazoa > Arthropoda > Insecta > Archaeognatha > Machilidae > Machilis > Machilis hrabei. The sequence continues at coordinate 23,050 of KZ873075.1, forward strand.
TTCTTCATGCTTAGATCTAATGTAACACATTCTGTCTCTCTTGTCTCTCTAATGGCCTGCTGCACCTGAAGCATGCCAAGTCCTTCTTCTGGCAGGGCACCTGGCATTGAAGTGGCTTCAGGTCGCTGTAGCATTTGCTGTTTCTGTGGTGTGACAGGCCTGAGTGTTGTAGAAGGAGGTATATTAGGTGGTGTCCCCGTCATCTGCGGTGGTAAAGAATGGGACTGTTCCATAGTCCTGAAATCAGATGATCTCCCTCCAGCCAAAGTCGTCGTTGTCACCGTTAAGCTAGCAGTTGATGACAGCTGAACTTGCTGCTGCGGTAATGTTGTTACTACAATTCCCCCGGGTGTTGGCGTGTAGCTCACTTTCATGTCGGGGCGATCACCCTTCAAAATAGACTGTATGGTCGGGGATGTACTTTGTTGTGGATATTGTTGACCACCATGTTTTCCCAACTGATGTTCAATAACATTCTGCATTATATCCTTCACCCTTACAGTAACGGGACCTTGAGGACTCTCGCTCCGACCACCATTGACTTCCTTGCTATCATTTGCACTGGCAGGCTGACCGTCAGATTTTGTTGGGGTTCTTTCACTGTCTGCTTCCTCTGCTCCTTGCCCTTCTTCTGCACTCATCTAAAATTAAAAAAATTCAGGGACATTAAAAGGAATCTCTCTCGGTTTAAAACAAGTCTACAAATTCATAACATAACATTGGCCTTCCCCAATACTTAAACATGATTATGTTATATGGTTTTAAGGTGCACAGCACTCATGGGCTATTAGTGCCAGATCCTCAATACATCATCATTATAAGATGCAGGAGATGATACATTTTCCTCTTATCCAATCAAAACACAGCATAAAAGTAAACTGTAAATATGGTTCACGCTGTACAGTACAAAGTTACAAACTCCGCTACACCTATTTCTAAAATCTTGGACTGTACGCAATGGCTATGTGGGAAGGGTATGCAAGTGTAACATAATAAATGTATATACCAACATTGTTTACACATATACTTTATTAACAAAAGTATTAGGGGCACTCCTCACCAAATAAACCTCTTTACCTCAGCAAGCACTGTTGTGCTCATAAAACACACATGATCTGCCCATCTCAGAACCTGAACTTCAACCCCACAGAACACCACTGGAAAGAATTGTAATACTGCACCTGGTATTGCCAAGTCAGACTCCTTCCAAGCCATCTGGCAGCAACACCAAAGAAGGAATAATTGGAGCAGTATTTTGCCTGACACCTACCCCAAGTTTGCATGAATCATGCACAGGAGGGTTAAGGCTAGTATTAAAGCCAAACACAGCCCTACTATGTATTAAGTTTCTGCAATATAGGCAACTACCTACGTACCAAAATACTTTGGGTAACATAGTGTACCATCTAAACGTTTTCTTGCATTAGCATATATTTTTTTTACAATTTGGCAACACTTTGTTTATAATAGCACTGATTGCATCAAGAAATATCCCGTTTTGTTTATCTAGGTTGAATCTTATTATTTGAAAACAATATTAAGTCTCTGAAGAAGTGACATCACAAAAAATTGTACACGATCTTTTTTTTTTAAATCGGCGTCCTTGATGATACGTAGTTTTTAACGTCCTATCGACACCTGATGGATGATTTAAGGACGATGAACAATGTTGATTCTGATTAATGAGGATGAATGCACATCCCAAACATCGATGCCTAACAACTAAACCAAGCAGGCCGGCTCGTCCTTGAAAAGGCGTTCAGGCCCTATTACTGATTCAACTAACACAATTTTGAAAAAAACAATGAAGAACATGACCTAACTGGTAGAAAATACCAAACACAAATTTTCATAAAAAATCAGCCAAAGGACTTAGTGTTATTGGAAAATAAANATCATGTAAGGAAGGAAATTTTGTTTAAACCTAATGAAATATCACCTTCATAAAAAAGTGGCCATCTATAAATTATTAAATATTAAAGTTAACCCTGAAAAATGACAAACACTGCATTTCAATATCAATTCTACATTAATAGATCGATAGGCCTATCTACTTTTTAAAAAATTAAATAGGCCTACATTGTGATAATTTCCATTGGCGTACAATTCAATATGNACGATTAATATTTCAAGTCTGTTAACACAACTCTGAATATATACATGTTTATAATACAGCTGAAGGTCAATATAAATGTTAACTTTTATGTTTAATATTTACATGTGTTGGCCTGACTGTGTCTTTTGCCACCAGAGCTGTGTTTCTTTCACAGCTGTCACCTTTCAAGAAAAGTCAAGCAAGCAGCAGCTAATAAAACTGCTATTAAAACATAACAAGGGTTGCCGTAATGGGATATTTAGCTCATTTAGCTGCATTTCAATGTTTTACAAAAAAGAGACAGAGAGAGAAGGATAATCGTAAAAAAAAACTAAAAATCGGAAAATCGTATTCNAGTTAAAAAATCNTATGAATTACGTTTTTATCGTAAAAGTTGGCAGGTATGCTCATGTTATGGCCCCTGCAGCCATGCATGTTATTTGCTCCTGTAGTTTAATTAATATAGAGATATTTCATTTTCAATTGAAATAGCAGTGTTTTTTCCCCCAAGCAGTATGAAATCGACACAAAGTGAACATCTCTCACTGGTAAGGTTCTCCTGGTTTACTTAACAATTACCTAGATGGTAGAAGCACTTACCGTGGCAGAGCTGTCTGAATCTTCTCGTGTCGGCGGCAAGCTCGGTGGCTCGACAGGGGCTTCCTCTTTTATCTNTGTTTCTGGCGTTTCTGTGTTCTCAGTCTGTTCTTCTGCTGCGACAGGGCCATTTGGAACTGTAAAAAATGAGAATAATAACTACACTGACAATGAGTTCCCACCCATGTAATTTATATTTACTTTACAGCAACAAGGGTTGTATTCACATCAATACAAAACAACGAAGAACTTTGTACCCCAACTTGCTTGGTATCACAAGCCCTCCCTTTTCCATTGAAAAATGCTGAGGCCAATTTATGTAAGCCCTTTAAAATATTACCATTACCTTACAACTTGACAGAACTTTTCACTTTCTCAGTTAGGCAGTGAAACGAAGAACCTATCTCTTCCTTGAATTCTGAATCTTAAATTTGGAGAAGCTTATGTATACATTCCCATTAACATACAATATTCAGATACACAGTAAAAAGAGAATCTTAAATTATATCTCAATATGTTATCTTATTTGCAGCTGCTATAGCATTCAGACTGGAAGATTTGAATTTCTGGAGGCTCATTTGAGCTGAAAAGTAGCCCAGAAGTAAGGTTATACAGGGTGATTCAAAAGGTTACTCCAAAATATGTATGGCTAATAGGTGGGCCCATTCCGAGTCGAAATAATATAGGAACGTGGAGTCTACGGTGTACCATTTNCAAGTTTAAAGCCGTTTAGTGTAGCCAATGAGGCGCGAGCGCAGGACAGATTAAGCCTTCCGTGGAAGAGAGCTACCGCCTCATTGGTTACACTAAACGACTTTAAACTCGGAAACGGTACACCGCAGACCCCATGTTCCTATATTATTTCGACTCAGAATGGGCTCACCTATTAGCCATAAATATTTAGGAGTAACCTTTTGAATCACCCTGTATATGCACTGACGCCAGAGTTGTTGAGAAGTCAGCAATACCTGCTGAAATTCAGCAAAGTCTTTCTGGGAATCAGCTCAAATGTTTGACTGAATTTAAACAAAGGCAGTTTGAAACTCTGCCAGGGTTGGTTAGAAACTAAATCTGTACAGTTTCAGCACCTTCCTGGGATTGTGATGCGTGATAACATTTCATATTTTGTTTTATTCAAACGACAGTATTAACTCTGTTCCACGAAACAAACCCGATGCTATGTGGATCAGTCTTCTTAATTATTTTCTCAAATGCTTAGCAATACTGCAATGGCCAGTTGCCTTAAAGCACATCAAATGCACAAAAAATCGTAACATAAATTCTTTGTTGTTGAACTGCTCTCAGTAACCACCACACAGGTCTGAACTTCACGTTGGCATACGTAAAGTTCAGGTGATAATGCTGAATTTCAGCTATGGAGCCCATAATTTAAGACTGAATCACACAGATCTAGAAAGGGCCATTATGAATTTCCACATCCAGCCTTAAAAAATTAATTTCAGAGCATTTTAGAGGTAGAATTTTATTGATATGTTCTTAAAAACACAAACTGTCTTTTTACAGCCCATGCTTAATTTCACCCAGCTCTTAAAGATTATCTTTTTACTGTGTACATTAACAATGGAAAAACAAAAGTATTTTCTACTTTTCCTCTAAAAATGCCCAAAAATACCATCATAACCAGTTAGTCAAGGCCTGGTTAAAACTACCATTCCAAGTAGCCTCATTACGAATAAACACCCTGAAATGGNGTAAACAGGCTAAGACAGAAAAAGGATACAGAGAAACAAATATAAAATCTCAGCATAAACAAACAAAATTACACTTACCATCACGTGAATTCGCTGGCGTGGGAGATGGTGCACTTACAGTATCACTACTGTCAGGAGCAGGAGCGGATTCACAACTTGAAGTACTTGACCCCGACTCCTCTTCGTCTGTAACCGTAGGCGGAGCAGAATCTTTGCGATCTTCATCTGCATGTGCCTGAAACAATATCAATACAAAATGTTTAATTTACTTAACAGTGTTGCCCAACATATTGTACCTATACACTATTCATGTAACATAACATATCTCACCTTACTCCTTGTCAATGTGAGATACAACAATATTTTAGGGGCCTACCAGTCCCCTACTTTGGGTCTACAAGATGCTGAATCGTGTTAGTATAAAAACTAACCAAAATCAGCATGACTTCCTAAACTGCTCTCACCACCCAAAGCATCAGACTATTACGATTCCCACGTTTTTTCTGTATGTCACAATGACAAGATGGCGTGTAAGATCTGTTTTATTACTACTCCAGTTTCCTCGAAAATATCAATTGTGCATACCTGTTTGTATTCATTGACGAGTTGGTCAAGATTGTGTTTCTTCCTGTAGTTAAAATAGAAGTTTCGACACTGGTGTTCAGTCTTTGTGCCCACGACTTCGGCTACGTTCGACCAAGACGTGCCGTACTCGCGGAGAGCCTTCTTTACGAGACCGATCTCATTCTCCGACCATCGTGACTGGTCTTGAGCATTGCCAGAGGCCGGGCTTCCAGCAACAGACGGAGTGTCTTCTGAACCATCTGTCGTTACGGCACAGCCCAGCTTCCGAGATATGCGTGTAAAACACACAGAACAACACTTTGTAACAGTCGGTGGGATTTCTGCAAAAAGAACAATAAAATTAAAAAAAAAAGTGGTTACTTGTATCATATCCACTCACAACACACACTACTTACGGAATTCATTTATAATTGGTTCCTTAACTTCTGTTGGCAGTTCAGCCCATTTTCCTGGAAGAGTGCGAAGCCTCTTCACTTTGCATCGAGATGCAGGGCATGTTGGAATTGGACAACTGTTGAGTTTCAGACACAGAAAAATATGTATTAGTTTTAAACACAATCATTATTATTATAGTAACTAGCATACTGTTAAGTGGAAACAAATAATTAGCCTCCTGAAAAAAGATAACAGTGTTAAAAGTAAATGAACTAGCACCCAGAGGCCTNAAAACATGGATTTACAAATGTCTCATTCATAAAAAGTATCAGCACGGTTTACATCAGAGTGTAAACAGCCGTTGTCTTTATGTTTTATAATCACTGACAATAACTTGTATGTGGTCTGAACAAAACGTTTCCGAACTGGCTTCATAACATTTGAACAACTCTATACAGTGGAATGTGATGTGGTACACTATTTCTTTGAAGCCTCCTGAGCACGCACTGGCAGCGCAGTCACTCTAGCATACATATATTGTTTAGTGCTGAGATTTGTTCGCGCATGTGTCAAACCATTTGCTCAAGTTTAAAATGTCCGACAAATCGAGCTGCATCCCCACAACAACGATTTTGCACATGCATCTCAGGTTGAGCAGCAATTTTTGGCCAAGCATCACATCCCCCAAGTTCTGCAGCCTCCTTGCTCAACCAACCTCGCTCCCTGTGACTTTTTCCTCTTTCCTATTATCAAATTGGCTCTCAAGGGAAGATTCGAGAACGCGAGGAACACAAAGCAGAATGCGGCGAAGGAGCCGTTCAAAAATCACAGTATTACACCAGAAGCCTTAAAAAAAATGCTTCAAACAGTGGAAGTATCGCTGGATGAAGTGTGTACAGTCGGCAGGGCCCTACTTCGAAGGTGACCAAATATTAAACCNCTTTAAGTATTCTACTTGGAATTTTATAGACCTAGTCTGGATACGTTTTGATCAGACCTCATATAAACACACAAGATACATACCCGTTTCGCACAAGTGACCATTTACACAGATTGTTCAAATAAGACTGATCGAGTGATTCAGTCCATCTAGTTAGTACCTGTAACTGTACATTGCTACATCTACCCAGTGTCTTACAAGAACTATCACAATTATTAACACATGGTTTCTGTTCACTGCTCAATAAGGTAACACACACAAATATGAATATTTACTTCAACAAAAGGCAAATCCAAGACTTGTTTTGCAACTGAAAAAATTACTGCAGTATATTTACACCGTGTTCATTGTTTCGGGGGTGTTAGTCCAACCAAATCTGCATTAGTGGAATATTCACTATCATGTCCACGTGATAAATTTGGACAAAACTGAAGATCTGGCAAAAACTATGAAAGACTCGTCCAAGAATATGTGGAGATTTTAAAACAGATGTTATAACTAGTTCCACAACAGATTCCATTTACTGGTTGGTGTTAATACAGTTTGATATAAACAGCCACTGACATATCAGGTCCAGGTATAACTTTTGAACTTTTCTGATAACAACCCCCTCCAATACTGTAATATTTGGTGCCCTTTAAGGTGAAGAATTCCAAAATGTACACAATGCTTAACGGGTTAAACAACTGCATACATGTGGAATAATGAAGGTGTAGTTGACAACTGTATAAGAAACAACAAAACACCTAGCCATCAGTGGAACTCAAACCCACAACTCTTCAGCGAGAACTGTTAACAGAATTCTCTATTATGACAGTGTGGGAAACCTTTCACCAACTTCTATAATTTGGATTATATGTGTGGAACACCTCACAGCTCATGTGGAAGATGTCAGACACTGAGTAACTGTTACATACTGGTCTCTCAAAAGTAAAGGAAGTAGTGACATTTGACGTACTGAGTGTATCTCCGTCGCACTGATTTGCATCGACACGATGCACACACTCTTGCTCCTTGAGGTACATCTTCTTCTCTGAGTCCATACTGGGAGGCGTGAGACTGCGGTAAAGGTCTCGACTGAAGAAACCCTTCTAACTGTGTCCCACAGACTACACATGGATGTGGGCCTCCTTTTTCTGTTTAGAAAAGAAGAACAAATAATTAATAAATAGTTTTTTTTCTTTCCTTCAAATCTGTGTAACACTGTTTCACCATTCACCACTGACAACCATACACTGTTCACATCTACCCCCACACTTATGCAACCTTTTTGGCCTCGTATTTCTGTTTTGACTTTAATAAACAATTAATTTGCTTATATTGTTTACCAAATTTGTAATTATTACACGGTATTTTTGATTAACATGTATATTATCCTCCTTTTAAAATTCTTAACAATTTTACCATTTTTTTTAAACAAAAATATACACTTTATATAATAATTATTCCTAATGGAATTTCAAAGAAAGTAGCTTACATTTTGTTCTTTTTATATAGTAACATTTTCAGAATCTAATTCAAATGACTGACATTTTAGTCAATTTTAGTTTTTAACCACCAATGAAATCACTTAAAGTCTCACTATTTGGGCTGGGGATCTAGCAAAATCCAGTGAGGTATAGCTCAAATTCTAATAATCACAGATAGTGTTGATTTTAATCACATACATTTAGGAAAATACCAGTTTGAAAGTTCCTACTAGTGAGCCGAGTGCTAATCAATACCGACACTAACTACCTTCTCTTGGTAAGTTTACATGTCCAGAATAATTCAAGAATTTTCAACAAAAAAAGGTGCAGTTACATCTTACATTTTTTTTTATGGAACTAGTTCGTTCCTTATGCCAGTTGTAGAGTGGATCGCAACTCAGTATCAGAAGTCGCAATAGCTGTTACCCAGCATTCAACTTCCTGTCGGAGAGCACGTGCATGAGNAATCGCAAGGCGCAAACAATTGAGTTTGAGTTCAACTACCATTTTTCTGCAATATTTCCCAATTCCATTGGGGCAGTCACCCCATCAGCATCAAGCACCATGGCTGAGGCTGACTAAATCCGAATCCCAAGCGTTGCCAAATTGCACGTTTCCTTCAGGTACAGGCTACACCCAAAGTTCACTAACGACTTTTAGATTTAAAGTTTGAATGAATTCTGCAATTTTTGTTATCGAACTTGATGCAGAAAATGTGCTTTCACCAAATATGCAATCTGGCAACGTTGAGAGTCTGCTCAATATGTCATCAACCCTTCGCCACTGTATAAAGTCGTTGTACTAACTCTTCACATTCTAGCCAATGAGAAAGAAGAAATCGATGAAACTCATAACGTGTCTATGTCAACAGATTTGTCCCAGAGTATGCCATTTTCATTTTTAAATATGCCATTTTCATTTTCAACTTGACTTTCAGCTGTTTGTATTGTCAAGCGCCACGGCTGAGACTGACTAAGTCGCTGAATACTGATTGGCTGATGGCCCCAGTGGAATTGGGAAACATGGGATTTGAACAATTCTGCTTGCGCGCTGCGACTACTCTACCGATCGCCCTGCGACAGGAAGTTGAATGCTACTTCTGTTTGCGAGTTACGCTCCATTGTGGAACGGGCATAAGGACGAAAGCTATCTTATTCTTGTTAATATCTGTTCACCTTCGTTTCTTTCAGCTATACGTACTCTGTTAGGAAATGACTCAAATGTACAGGTTCACATTCAGTACGCATTTATATTTAAAAAAAAAAGGATATCATAATAAATTCACAGGGTCCTGGCATTTGTTAGAAACCGAATAACCTGACGTGACAAACTTGACCGATCTATTATAGCCAATACATGCTTTTTTCGTCAATTCTTTACATCGTCAAACAAAGTAAGGATTGTCAGCATGGTGACTAGCGTGGAGTGAAAATGGGCTAAAAAATGTTTTTGGTGACTAGGGTGGAGTGAAAATGGGCTATTTTTTTTTTT
>KZ873084.1:18653-30290 GCA_003456935.1 Machilis hrabei
GAAAATATTCCATTTATGCTGTGTAATAGTACATCGTAAAGTTAATAATAAAGGCTTAACATGATTTTTAAAAAGCTCTGAGAGAGTTTTAGGTGCAATCAGCAAAAGTTTTTCTGAGCTGGAATCTTGATCGTGTGTGAGGGAATTTTCGGCTAATTCCATTGCATTACCCACTGCATCCAATCCTATAACTGATATCAACACACCAAGTTTTCTTCCTATATTTCTTGAGTTGTAAAAAGAAAATGTACTAATTCTGAGAGCTTAGCGTTAATGTGCTATTCTTAGTTTTTAAGATTAAAGAAATATTACGTNGAAAATTGGTTCACATTATTATACAATAATTTGAGATATTAAGAATTTGTGCACAGTGAAAACGAGTACATAGTGTTGACAAGAAATATATTATTACATTAATTGTTGGTTATTTGAAACATCCTCAGTTCCTCATAAACACGTCTTAATTGCTAACGTCCTGTATTACATATGGCAGCCCGGTGAAGGTATAAGGCACAGCTTACTGTTCCTTTTTCACCTCAGGGCTTTTCTCTCTCTGGCCGGACCATATATCTTTTTAAGTAACATGATTACCCTTTCAAAATTGAAACTGCAGTTTGGCATATCAAAATTCTAACTTTCTATAATATCACCTGGTGTGTTCCCAAATGGNACTCCACTAATTTTGTAAATGTGTCAAACGTAGTGTGGCGTCACCTTGTTGTATCAAGTCAATTACTTCATTGATAACGAAAAAATTTTAAAAAGTCAAATGGACGTCCAGCACTGACACTGAAATCAATATTGATTTTTCTTCTTGAATGGGACACTGAAACACTTTGTGAGCACCCACTTANGGCCCCTAGTCATTCCTGTCATCCAAATTGCCAACAATTTTGCGAAGATCCCNAAAACTTTCAGTATCACCATCGTCTGATTTATTAANACTTCTATCACTACTATCGTCTGAATCGAGTTCACTCGGTCTTGCTTAAATTCACTTTCATCNGAAAAATCAGACACACTGCTGTCACCATTTGACACTTCAAGTAACAGTTTTTCTATATCTGCATCTCTCGTTACTTGGGCCTACACCCAAATCTTTTTTTCTGTGTCATGTTACTGTGGTACACTTTCAGGATCTCTTGTAACCAGCAATTGGATGCAATAATTATTTTAGGAATGCACACAAACCACACGGGCAGCCTATGTTTGCACAAAAATGCTGATGCGCCATATGGATACGCGAACACGTACTATATAACTTTGAGCGGTAGATGGCTGAACTGAACGAAACGCGGATCCTTGCGGAACCCGATGAAACCTGTGCAAGAGTAGTAGATGGTTTCACTGAACAGAACACGGCCTCTATAACAACCTCTGCAAAAACGCATTAATATTTAATGAAGCATATGGCGTCATACTTAATCGTATTTGAGGTGTCGTGCGCCGCCATATGGTGACATGTACTATACAACTTTGAGCGGTAGATGGCTGAACTGAACGAAACGCGGATCCTTGCAGAACCTGATGAAACCTGTGCAAGAGTAGTAGATGGTTTCACTGAACAGAACACGGCCTCTATAACAACCTCTGCAAAAACACATTAATATTTAATGAAGCATATGGCATCATACTTAATCATATTTNAGGTGTCGTGCGCCGCCATATGGTGACATGTGGCACTCAACGTGTTAGTTTCTAACAGTTGGCTTTGGCAAGTTTTTTATTAATAAAGGAAAGTGTTAATTAAAAAATATGTGTATTTTTTTAGTCAGTATGAAATGAAATGTAACTTAAAAATAATCATTGCGTTTTCTTAATAATGAGTACAGAATAATGGAATATTACTCTATTGCTCAGGTTTACTAGAATATCATTACTATACAATTCACTTACTCTTGTACTCAAAATATGTCACTATTTGTGGATCATAACTGTAAATACTTGTTATTGTATTTATTAGCCATTACTTTGCTTAACTGTAAAAGACACCCCTAATCCTCATATATTTTTTATCGCAACTCTTGTTACTACCAGAAGTTAATTCCAATATAATTCTGGTGATGGTTAATGTTTTGTATTGCTTTTCATTTCCTCCTTTTTCTTGTATGTTATTTTTATTCTGAAATAAATTGTTCTTTATTCTAAAGAATATAATAGGTTTATATATTTAATATTTCTTAACTCTTGCAATCAGACGCTATTTTGTTATCATTACAAAATTAGNAGCAAACAGTATTCAACAAATACTACTAATAGATTATGATCTATTTTAATTATCCATTATGCTACAAGACATCTTATATACAAATACATGTTCAGACTATTGTATTACTTGTTTTTGTCTGCAACGTTAAATATGTGAATTAGGGTATTTAATATAATGAAATTAAAAATATTTCTTGAACATTCAAAGTTCATAGAATATTAAGTGATAAAACATAGATACATATTTAAAGAACTTATAAATTATTTTAGCTGTGTTTCTGTATTTTAAAAGGCCCACAACTAGATATTGAANGTCATAGACTAGTTAGATATTTTAGGATATATTATCATAGTCAAATTAGTAATATATTTCGATTAAGTAAATTGAAGCCTTTTTTGTATTAACTCTTATCAGTTCAGTTTATTTTCATTATCTTTAATTGAAACAAAATATAGTTATGAAACCACGCTTAGCACAAAACGTATTGATGCACCAGTATTCAAGCTAACTATTTTTGTTTCATGTTAACACATTCCTAATTCTGTGTTATAATTTGATTTTTTCTTGTATTGATATTTAGACAGAACTGTTTTAAAATGTTTGAATGGATTAAAAAACTTTTAAAATTAAAAGTATTAACATTTATGTAAAAATTGTCCATTAAAAAATTGTATAGATGGCATTGAAATGATAGTAGAAAGTGCTTTGTGTAGTTAAACAAATATAATTATTTTACTTCAGANGATAAATTAGTTTCTTTAGTAATTAGCTTAAATATNATTTAAATATGAAATGTAATTGTTTAATATACTAACTGCAGATAGTTAAATTAACACCATTATATTTACAAATTAATGCATTTTTCAGAAACTAACATTTTTACAGGAACTTCCCAATCATATGTAAAGCTTAGGCAATTGTTTAAGAGATACCTCTGATCGTGTTTAACATTAGAATTTGGAATAACTAAACAATCTCCAGTATCACATTTTGATTCCAGCAACACTTTAAAAAATGATTATCATACAATCATTAAGATGCAACACAGTTTAAGCCTCTTGCCAATAAGAATGGTATTTATTTCAAACTGCAGACTCTTGTGATATTTCCTTTATTATTGGAGTGTGTTCTAAACGGAAGTTTTAGTCCAACGACTTTTAAGATAAAAAAATTNGTCTATGTTATTTTACCACAGTACTCCTCACGGTTAGTGGAAGCAACTACGTCATTATTTGCTCAACTAATCCTTAACGTAGAATTAAGTAATGGTTCAACATTTTGAATATTCGAGTTTGAACCCCCTACACCTGAAAACTCCTGGCGAATCTTCATATTTTTACACAAAATTATTAAAGATTGTATCTAGGTTTCAGGAAAAGCAAAAAAAAAAAACGTTTATTTAAATTTATTCGAAAAATGTTAATCAGACCAAAACGGAAAAAATATAACTTGTTTAATTCCCTGTAAAATCAAAATGGATACAATTTCAGACGTGCTCGAGAATGAACGGTTACAATTTCAAATAACTTCCTTGAAAATTTAAAAAGCTCTAATTCTAAAACAAAATGATCTTTTTCACGGCAGAAGGAAGGTCGCAAAANGATGTACTTACAATCATGTTAAAAGTCTCGATAATGGAATACGCAACTGTGAAAAGGTGAAATTCATTGTTATTGTTGATGTATTTTGTATGCTTTGTTTATAGATGTGCCTGAAGTACAGTTGTGCAATGTTAACAGTGATCACCGTATGTCTTTAGTNCAGTTGTGCACTGTTGTTGTTTATGGGTATGTTGACTGCAGAGGTGATAGCAGTTAGTTGATGTGGTCAGTCTTGTACTGGAGCTTGCCTGAGAGACATCCTGTGTTGAATCAGTACAGTTGGAGGTTGACTGTGTATCAATTCCACTAAACAGAAAAGTACAGTTATGTGTTGGAGGTTCACTGGGTGTGAACTGCTCTATAGTGTTATAGTTAAACGTGGTAGTTCAAGTGAATAAAAAGGGAAAAAATCTATTTGGGACTTCAAATTTATATTACCTAAATACCACTGGACAAGAATATTATCAACAGCAACAGTGCAATTCTAGCCAACATTGTAAACTGCTCTTTACTCGCTATCGCGCCTGCTTATTTTCTCTCCTATATAAAATTCAAGAAATATTCGGAACACGAAGTTATGTATTTCATACTCAGTTTTATGAAATCACTTAATCAGGACCTTTAAAATGAACCTACGTGCGCCTTTGTCGAACATTCCTTCGGTCGTTTAGAATAAGAACTTTTTTAAAGATTCAAAATCTTATTTCTACATTTTTGTTCATATATGAAGCACTGTATTAAATTCGGTTGCAATGGGATATTGTATTCTGATTTTACAGGGACTCAAACTTAGGTTATTCCTAAGAGAGGGCTTAAAAATATTGTATTTTTTCTATTTTACCCTAAATATCCAAAAAAAAAAAAATTGTGTGCCATTCCTGAAATCTACACGAAATCTGAAAAGATTTTGGTAGAAAAAAGTTACAACTGGCCATGCCATTCCCAAAACACAGGGGACAAACTCAAGTATCTATAATTTTTAACCAGGCAATAATTACTCAAGAGCATTTTGTCTTGATGACTATTGGACATTACCTGCTAATACAAAATGTAGACCTTACTTTGGAATCATTACTTTAATCTACATTACGGATTATTTGAGCAAGTTTTTAGGTAATAGATCTGGTAACAGTGCAGAAGAGTTCTATAGTACGTCATCGCCAACTAATTGGTCTCATTATTTGAGATGTGACTCGTTGACGAAGTGGTTGGTATTTTACACATTCTCTTGGGCAATGTGATTTGGTGCTAAAGATTCTACGATCCTCTCATGGAGTGAGAATATTTGAGGAAATATAATAGGATTATAATGCTCTTTGAGTAATGTTCTACACCTCTCAAGACCAATGCTTCTGGTAAAAAAAAGAACTTGCATAATAATTAACTTCTCAAAATAAATGGTTTCCATCATTAAAGTATTATCGCAAACATNTTCTAAGAGCCACGATGAAAAATGGCATTCCTTATAAAAGAGGTTGATGTAAAGGAACCTACCATCAGCTACGTGTCGAGTCAATAGTAAAATACAGTGTCGTCCATATCCACTGTTCCTAATCCGTGGATAAAAAAATACAATAATAAAACATGTAACAAATAATTAATTTTCTAAATATACTTGTATTTTAAATACTTATACAGCATAAATATTGTATTACATAATATAATTTAAAGTACACAAGGGATTGTTCATCGGTTATATGCAAATACTATAACTTTTTATGTAAGGCAATAAAGGTATCTGCGGGGGATTCTGGACTCAGTCCCCAAGGATACCAAGGGATGACTGTACAACAAGCACTTTGAAGTGTCATTGTGATGCGAATGGGTCTTGATTGCCCAGAACTTGTGGGAAATGTGGGACCATAATAATTCCTAGCAATATAGAAGATGCGTATTATTAGGGTCTGGGTGTTTATGACACGTTGTATTATTATTATTTTTTTTTTATTTCTGAAGCAAAACTAAAATGAGCATGTTTCAGGCTATTATGATTAAAATCGGATGTGTTTTATAGGTCATATAATTTAATTTTTGGCTTTGGTTATACTTGCATCATTTTTCATAATAACGCTATGTTTTATTCCTTTTTAATCCCTTTGCTTCAAAGCCGTCTAAGAAATGGTTCATAAACACCCCTTAATTGTTGCTTGTAACTTATCAGAATTGTATTTTAAATCAATATTGAAATTTCTAAAGTTCCTGAAATTCAAAGCTTCCAGTTGGTGTAAACACATTTCAATTTGAGTTCAAAGAAATGTCCTATCTGCTTCTAAAATTACTTTCACAAAACATCTCTTTCTCTGAATTAAGAGGGGAAGCTGCTGACGTATAGACTGCTTCTGTAAATAACCAACATATAGCAGGTAAAATTGTCATAATGGGGTTGACATAGGGAAAGGAAAGACACAACCCTTCCTCAGTGACTGGGTAGATTTCACTGTCTGGCGTGAAGCAACATACGTAAAACTAAGTGTTCAATAAGTGTAAAGTTGCAAGAATTCATGCAGGAATCTGGAGAGAAATATTTTAGTACAGATGGCACAAGCCTTTAATGTAAACTGTGCGATGTGAAAGTGGAATCTAAAGAGCGCTTTATTGTGCAGCTACACTGCAGTATAGCAAAACACAAAAACAGTTTGGCTCAAAATTTTGCATCAGAGAACCGCCAACAACTCCTGTCAGAAGATTTCATCAACATCATCGTCGACTTATAACAAATGGTCATGTTTTAACAAGGAAATATGTTCATATACCCCTGGAGATAGTTAATAATCAACATTGTTCTACAGAAGCACACCAATCAGCACATTTCTAATGCCACAACACTTCCCAAGAACTTTGTGACATCTTGTTACGAAAATGTTTTAAATAAGATAAGTTCCTGCGTTGCAGACAAGAAGATCTGGAATTCTAAGGATGAAACCACAGATTCTGAAGGAAGGTACCAATGAAAGGAGAAACTGGCCAGGAGAAATATTTATCATTTCCTGTGAAGTATTAAAGGGGACGAACCACTCAACAGTTGCTGTTCTTTGGCAAAGCAATGAACTTCTTGTGGCCAAAGAGAGTGAGTAGAGAAAATGTTCATCTTGAAACCGATGCAGCTCCCTCTATGGTGAAATCTGGCAAAGGTCTGCTGCTTCTCTACCCTAAAATGAGACATTTAACTTGCATTGCACGTGCGTTCAATAGGGTTGCCGATGAAAATCAGGGACATTATCCTGATGTGAAAAATTGAATTGCAACAACTCAAAAAATTATGGCCAAATCTCCACTACGAGTGCTGAAGTTCAAGGAAATTTTCCCTCCGAGACCTTTGCCTCCCCATCCCATCCTCATGAGTTTGGGAACCTGGCTTCAAGCCGCAAAATGCTACTGCACCAACTACAATACAACTAAAGATATTGTTAATGGTTTCAACGATGGCAAATCTTGTTCAATCAAAACTGTCAAGGCGCTATTTTCTAGTAGTACCACAATGTTTGGGTGCCTCACTTATACAAACTCAAATTTTAGTACAATATCAGCAACAATCACACGATTATAAGAAACTGATGTTAAACCCTGTGATGTCTTCAACTTGTGAAAAATATGGAATGTGAGTAAAAGGCTGCACGTAGTACAGTTTATGAATGTGTTTATGCCAAACTACAGAGTTTGCTGGGTCTACAAGACTGGTGTAAGTTTGAAAGCAAGCAAGCCACGTTCGATGAAGATGAGCTTAAGTTCAAGACTTATTTCAAAAATGCCTCGATAACATCCTGTGATGTTGAGCTAAGTTGTTCCTGAGACAAATCTATGCTGAGTGATCATACAAGATGTTTTCCAATTGAAAACTGTAAAATGTGTGATATTTACTGCTGGCATTGTGTGTGATATTGCAATATTGTTTAATCACTGTTTTATGTGTTGAGTAAATAAATTACAAATTCTAATGATGGAGATTAATATTTAAATAAATCTGTTGGGTTTGTAAAGAATGCATTTAATTTGGACTTTAAGCAAAGGGTAACATTTTAGAAATGTGTCAGATTTTTATTTAACATATTTACAGTTTTAAGGTTTTTTTTTTTCTCAAAATTATAGATCACAAACATCCGGGCCCTTCTTCTGATAGTACACCTCTATAAACAATCTAAAAATTATTGACTAAATTTAAAATTACTTGTGCATTAAAGGCCATTAGAACAACAGGACTTCTTAATTACAAGGAGACATCACTAAAAATTTAACTTACAAAACTTGACATGAAAAAAGACAAATATTTTATTGAGTATCAAAAAAAAATATTGTCATCTCATCATACTTCTTTTCCAAAAACACAACATGGGTTTCTCGTGGTCCTGAATCCCGAGAGCTTTTAAAGCTCCAATAACATCCTGAAGATCAGTCACGGTAACTCACTGTTGCAGCTGGGAATATCACTGGGAGATGCTGAAGCAAAGAAAGAAATTGGGTCACTTTATTCAGGTTTAAATGAAAGCACTAATAAGATATGAATATCGACGTAATTTTTGTAAAGGGAAGCCCCTATTTTTTATCCTTTACGTAAGTAGACTTTAAAAAGACAAATTCAAAAACGTAAGTCACATGACCTTCATATGTACCTTGAGATTCAAAAAGTTGAAAAACACCACAAATTCAATGTATAAATAAAGGAACCATTTAATAAAAAATTGCTTTTTTACTCGCAAAATGTGTTGAAAGTGGTGACCATTGACCTCTCGACTTTTGTCTACACGTCATCAAAACGATGCATGCATTTGTTGCAATTCATCGCCTTCAATTGCTTCTCAAGAGTTCACGATACTTTGCTTCATGTCTTTCAGAAGAGTGTGTACATTCTGGTGCACTGCATCTTTTAATGTATCCAACAAGAAGAAACCTAACGATGGCAAGTCACGTGATCGAGGTGGCTAAGTAAGTGTGCCGTTTCTAATAATCCATCAATTTGGTAAAACTTTGTTTAAACTTTGATGCTAGTTTTGTTGATGTTTGAAGCTCAGAGTACATTTTAAGGTCGTTCAATTTTTTATTTGATAGTCTACTAATGCAGGTTATAAAAATGTGTGATTCAGTTAAAAAAAAAATTGACATGCATATTTTATTAACAGTTCAACTTAAAAAAATTACCAAAATACGCCCCCTTGCAATATTTTAACTTTTCTCTAAAAAAGTTTTAATTCAATCAACATTTCACAAAGTATTTTGAATGTTTTTTTCTAGTGACTCGCCCATTGTACTATTCAATTCGTAGATAATTGCTTACATGTTTAATTTGTACTCTTACATTTATTCAAGGGGAGCGGCATAGAGTTCAGGTATATGGGTATTTGGTTACCAGGTACCCGACCGTTGTTTTCAGTACCCGTAAACGGGTGTCTGTGTCTAATGGTTTTAATAGATAATATGGGTTGTACAGATTAGCCCATTCACAATGGTAACTACTTTTTTACGTCTATACAGGGTTTTCACGTTAATTGGGAACAGCAAATAACGTTGGAGATTTACACGAATTTTACAATCTGTCAGCGTTAATGGTGTAGATTACCATATAACTTTTTTTCGTTATTTCCATGTGTATAACACCCGCACAATGCGCATGCGCGATACCAACTATTTGTCCTAAATGTTAATTACTATGTTTGATTCCCGTATATTTTAAAGATGCTTTTCTACGATTTTTCGTTATTAAAATACAATTCATTACCCGGCCATTGTTAAGATATAAATATGAAAAGGTTACACAAGTTACAAATACGCGCGGGAGCATGTGTGCTAGAAGGTGGCTCACCATTTGAGCATATGATCAAATAGTTCCACATTTTACAAATAAATTTAAGTTAACCAATCTCACGTTTTGGCATTTTGTTTTGGTAACTTATGTAACCTTTTCCTCAACCTATAGCTAATTATGAATAAGAAGCAGTTTTGAGAAGACATTTTTTGCACTATTTATTAACGCTTTTTAACACCTCTGATTGGTTCCCGTTTCTTCACTATTGATTACCACGTCTTGAGTAGTTGAAACATAAACAGTAAACTAGTCTGAGCATTTGGTAATCTAACTCCAGCTTTCCGATCAAACTAGTATTAAATCCACGTGTTGAGTATTTACTATCATAATTTGAAATGAAATATAGTTTCGTTTGATTTTCATTGTGCAAAAGTACAATAAATATTTATTCTCAAAACTACTTCTTATCCATGGGTACTGCGTAGCCTACACGTTTTTCAATTTTTTTTACAGAAATTGAAGATGGAATAAATCAGCTCTCTCTGCAATGTAAAATCATTTTTTCTTCTTTTTAAAGTAACCTATCATAGAGAGGTTTGCGTTGTATGAGTTTCAAATTTTTACTCGCTCCCGCACCAGAGATAATAAGCTTTAAAAATAGCCCAAAATTGAAAAGTACGTTTTTTCTTGGCTTTTTTGGAAAAAAGATGGGACGAGTATCAGAGCTGAAATTATTTATATAAAGACTATATTAGCATAGCTATCCACCATAAAAATTACAGTCGTGACACTTGTCCCCTTTACATGGTACAGTTGTCCTAAAAACTGTATTTTTTAATTTGAGGAGCAAATAGTTGGAAGAAACAATAATATGGCAAAAATGAAGACTTAAATGTGCTTGTAATTATGGTGTTTGTTCTAGCAATTAATTCCAACCCACAGCTGAGCTATTGCATTTTGCGCAAACACTTGCAAAAGCAAGAAATGGCCGTGGCTATGACACAAACATGTCCATCATTCTCAAGAGGCGAAAAATAAAAAAATAGTAATGGTGGTTTTGTACTCCAAACCTATAGGGGTTGTCACAGATTTTTTTTTTTGAAATGGTCAAGCAACCCAATAATTTATTTCTGGACCACTTGATATGGTATAATGGTTGCAAGAGTGGTAACGTGCACCAAACAGGAACAATAGGTTTTTTTTTATCTAAAAAAAGAAATATTTAGGATACTGACAGCAGTTGCTAACAATGCCATTAGACAACAGCCACAATAAAATATAAATGTTTGTGGTTGACTTGGACACCTATTGACCCTGGCTAGCAACACAGTCTGAGTAGGCCTTTGGTTTTCAACCAGATTTGCTTTCTCACAAGCCAACAACAAACATTTTTTTTAAATGAACGGCAGGATATCTTATTTGTTACAGCTGGTGAATATCCAAACGCCAGGTTCAACTGACAATTCAAAAGTATTTAGTAAATTTATATAAGGAACGGAAAACAGGTGCACACAATCCCCCAAACACAACACCGCATTATCACCAGTCAAAAATGGCACAGGTAAGGTCACTGAATACACAGAGAACAACAGAAATACCTGTGCTGCTTTTTTTTTCATTGACACGAGCCTGCTTGCAGACACATCACAGTTTGGAAGTTTGCCAATCTAGGCCACAAGGACACACTGTCGAACAATAAGATGCTTCTCATAGATTGTGGTATTAAGTCTTTTAAGTGATAGCCCATATAAATACATGGGAATCAGGTGACATTTGAGTACTTCCATACTTGTCCAATGGAACTATTATAGGACAGGTTTGTTTCTACCTTATGTCACAGCAGACGACGCGTACCAACTGAGACCAGTCGTAATCCTCAGGTGCTCGTGACGGCGTAAACTTCGTTCTTCACAAAAGGTAGCCTATGACTTCAGCTATCCCCAAGGTCGGCCGGTTGAATGGCCGGCAGCGATTTCTAGCCAGCAAACACCTCTGTTTCTCCCCCACTGTAACGTGAAAATATAACGTGTCCATCAAAACATGCTTATTCAAAACGTACTTATACCAGCGGCCCATTTTGAAACTTTAGC
>KZ873086.1:3931-14431 GCA_003456935.1 Machilis hrabei
ACGCCTCTGATAGCTGACTTCTACTTTTCTTTCTTTGTTCTGCTGTTTCAGAGTTAGCTAACTCTGAAATGCATACAGCCCTGAAATATTATTCGCTTATCCAAAGCAGTAAGCTATTACAATACCATTTCCATATTGTGTATTTGAAACTCGATTACAATTTCTACAAATCTTCTTTGATCTGCTGCATGGGTTGTACTCTCCTGCTACAGTAATTACACAAATACAGTTCTGTTTTTAAAAACAACTTTGTAAAAGTGGAAAGTACGGCACTGATGCAAGACCTCAAGGTTTTTGTAAATTTGCATGTTTCATTTCATTTGGTGCATTTTTAATGATGTAGTCAATAACATTTCAAATACATAAATTCTCCAAGTCAGGCCAGATTATCCAGTACACTCATGTTGCGTTAGATGTTGAGCAATAGTGTAGAAACCCTTACTTCTGCACAATAATGTTTTTATATTGTTAATGGACTAAAATAAAGAGTCCTATCATGGACATTTGGTCTGAACTAGCCCAATTTTACAGTACAGGTCGTTTCTGTCAGTCTGAGAATCCTGAACCGCCCATCTAAAGTAATTAGGTTTTTCTATTTATTTGCTCACAGCGTAACGATTCTTACAGTTGACCTTATCTACACATTTGCTCAGAGTCTAATGTATCCTACAGTCAACCTCATCTGCACATTTGGTCTGAACTAGCCCAATTTTACAGTACATGTTGTTTCTGTCAATCTGAGAATCCTGAACCGCCCATCTAAAGTAATTAGGTTTTTCTACGTATTTGCTCACAGTGTAATGTTTCCTACAGTCAACCTCATCTACACATTTGCTCAGAGTCTAATGTATCCTACAGTCAACCTCATCTACACATTTGCTCAGAGTCTAATGTATCCTACAGTCAACCTCATCTGCACATTGACTATTTTCTTAACTAATGTGTATAACTATAGCGTACAATGCTGTCTTTAAACACATTGTCGTATTCACACAACCCATACCACAAACCAATCCGTACTTCTACACAACACCTACCCTACTCTTACAAACAAACTTTGATACATCTTGTCAACTATTAAAAATATACCACTAGGCCCTACATAACATCTAACTTACTTCGTTATTCCAGATCTGTCCTCTACTACATGTACTCTAGCCTACTAAACAGAAGTTTTCTTGTTGCTAATGTATCACACAACTTGAAAGCATTCGGTATGAAGGTTCTTTAGTACAATCAGCCTATTATCCCTATTCTAGGCTATAAATATTCTACACAGTTTACATCATATACACTGAAGTCTACAATAATTTTATGCACAGGCCATATTAATCTAATTCCATCATCTAATGAAGATTCAAAGTTCATTTTTAATTGAGTGATGGAATGGATAGCATAGTCATACTATAAACAGCTGACTGCATGGACGACACCATGTAGTTGTCTAACCAGTAGTAAAGGCTTAACTAGAGGTACAAGAAGTAGTTAATTTGAACTCCACACAACCATAGGTTAACTCCTTAATGAATAAATGTGTAACTATTAGTTCAAATTTAACTTTCCTTAAACGTCCTTTATGCAACCGGCCCTTACTAGGATATTATTACTTCCAAATCATTACAGTAGTTAATTAAAATGTACCAGCTATTCCACTTAGTTCTTATGATGCATAATCTTATCTACAACTATTTATTTAGAAGTCATAATCTTTATAAATATTGTGTTAATGCCAGTTCTACAGTGGCATCACAAGCATAGGCCTAAGCGCAATTCCAATAGCTAGCATTCAACTGCTGGCAGTCGCAAGCAGAAGCGTAAGAAACAAACTTTATCTCTCGACTTTTTGCGATTCCGCTCGTCGGTCGTCAATGACGAGAGCGGCGAAAAGTGCGGGCAGCCATGCTTACGAAGCCAAAGGTCAAAGTGCCATAAATATCGACCCAAAGGTTCGAGTGCTATTTTCTGATTGGCTGATCAGAATCGTACACATTGTAGGCTAGATTACTATTTTCGTCGCGTGTGCTCGTGTTTGCGTCACCACTGTAGAACGGGCACGAGGTTAGTTCGTGCTCATTTCCGGACGTCGAATTTTGGTGGTGCAAGCGTCCGGGGACTAGATACAAATAACGTTGCCGGATGGTGTACTCGTAGGGCCTACTTTTCGGCACGCTACTTCCGGAGACCTGATCTGATTTCGGTTTTATCCATTGCATTCCGGAGACAGAATGTAGAAATTATTTCGGTCTAGAGCAAGAAAACAAAGGACTCGTGACATCAGAAGCTCACGATCCGTATTATTTTTCCCAAGTTGAGCATCTGTAGGTACCACAAAACTGAATTGAAGGACAAAAACAGACCATTAAACACAAGCAAATGTCGTAGATTTTGGTTAATAGTACTAAGCTAGGGGGTTTCTGGATCAGATTCAAGAAACATAAGTACGTAAACATTGTCTTGCGGTCTCCAGAGGCTTGTGTACTTCATAATTTGGCATCTTGAAATGAGCCTTTACTGCAGATAATCAAATCATTGCTTCTGAAATTTTGAATATCCACCCTAAAAAAGGCTGGAGATGTTCAAGTTTATTTAAGAGCACATTAACAACGGTAATGCTGGTTTCTGGCAGTGTGCAGTTACGATAGAAATCATAAGTCGGGAACAGACGTGGTCATATCCCACCAGGGGCGTCGCTATGATATTTGCGTTAGGGGGGCTGACATATTTACTGTAAATACAACAAAGACCGTGGAGGCCCCCAGTGGGGTTCAGGCGCGGAGGCCCACATCGCCGTCGAAAGATGTGGGGTTACGACTCGACAAATGGGTAAATATGGGCCCCAAAAGGCCTCAACCTCTAAAATGATAGATACAAAATTATTGTTCTGGTTGTAACATACAGTACCAGCATCGATTCTGTCATATCCAAACGAAGCGTAGCGCGAAATTTCGTTTCTCTTAAAACGCAAATTTTCAAAGTTCACTTACCAAGCTGCCTGAAAGACGTAGCGAATTTAAATTTTCGTAGCTTGGTAAGTGAACTTTGAAAATTNGCGTTTTAAGCGAAACGAAATTTCGCGCTACGCTTCGTTTGGATATGACAGAATCGATGCTGGTACTGTACATTTAATTGTCTTTAGTTCGTAGCATGGTCAGTGAACGAAAATTTGCGTTTTAAGAGAAACGAAAAATTAAATTCACTACGCTTCGTTTGGATATGACAGAATCGATGCTGGTACTGTACATTTAATTGTCTTTAGATTCATGCATAACTCATTTTGTACATGTCTATGTTTTTCTCTTCATTATCAAACTTTCGATTCCAGAACAGATTCTCTCTCTACCCATATAGCAATTTGTGTGTTTGAATGTCCTACACTTAAGGGTTAAATTAATAAAATAAGTAATAACATTTTTGTTATTGTTGTGTTTGTTTGGTCAGTTGGGGGAGGCTATCTTTTGGATAGGTGGGGCTTGAGCTCCTCTTAAAAAGGCCTGGTGACGCCCCTGTATCCCACCATCGTGCTGGAACTCACAAAACCTGTGGTGCAGGCAACCAGTCACCATTATACGAGGAACCAGAAGTCTTTGGTTCGATTCCCATACAAGGCTTGGTGTTGTGAATAGGCCCTATCCGTGTTTGTGATTGTCCTTTAATCTACATTTATAAGCTTTGTTTGTCGTCATGAATTGACCCACGTGGTGTTGGTACGGCACAAAACGACACGTGTCATTACCGGAATTACAATAAGACTGCACTTACTTGGGTCCCAGTTGGCCTTTTACCAAACATCCAAACAAAGTACAAAAGTACTTGCCTAATTCAACTCCAACAAACAGTGCAGCCCATAGTACCTGCAGGATAGCCTACTCCTGGAACAACAAAAAATACCTGTGTGTGTTCTATGAAAGCTAAAACACATGAAATAATTTTTATGCATTCTGTTTGGTGCAATGTTAAGTTTGGAATAACAGTATTTAATTGAATATTATCACTTCCAAACCATTGCAATTCTTAATTCAAATCTAAAAGTTATTCTGCTTCATTGATATGATGCATAAATTTATCTACAACTATTTATTTTGAAGTTGTGATGGGCCTATCCTAACAAATGTTGTGTTACTCCAAACTGAATATCCACTCTATTTATTAAGGTCTCCCAAAATGCATCAGCTGTCTTAGTTGAGGAATATACTCTTATTTAGCTTAGGAGTGCCTTTAAGCTTTCAAAGTTACATCTAAGGATGTATATAGGTTCAGAAAGTCTACTTACATATTTAAATTCTCAAGATTTAGCGTCAAATGCGTGTTGTATGCCGAAAAATAAGAAAACGGTGTGATCGTCTTAGACGCGACATGTGACACTGTAGGCTACACAGTTAACGACGTTAACGTTTGTTAGGGGAAGAAGGCTTTGGTAAAAAACAACAAATTTTATTTATTATTTAACCAGGCTATTTAATATTGTAATTAACGATGATGATATATAGTGTTTAACACCTGATGGGTCATTTAAGGACGATGAACAATGTTTATTATAATTAATAGTGATGAATGGAAATCACAAATATCCATGCCATAAGAGGGATTCGAACCCACAACCTCTCGGGCTAGAGTGCACTGTGCTAACCACTAGAGCAAGCAGGTCAGCTGTAATTAATGCATACTAGACAATTAATTAAATTTAAAATTTCATGTTTCTACTTTAAGTATTTTTCAGCTACATTGTTGCCTGCTTTTTAATTTTATTCCGTTTTTTCAGCTATTTTATTTTGAGGGCTATAGTCCACAAGGTCATTTCAGATCACAGTAGATTTCTCATAACAAAGTTAAAAAAAAGATCTATATTTCAGCCAGCTAATTTCAACAGTTTCAAAGTTAAAAGCAAATATTTTTTTCGATTATAATACTCAAAGTCTTAAATGACGATAAATTTGCTCCTTTTAAAAATATTACTTTAAAATTTATTTTGGGACCTACCCCCAAATCTCCTTCTAGGGGGGTATTCTTCCGCCCTAACACGTGCATGCAACTAGGGGGCGCCATATTCTGTTCTTGCTCGGGGTGCCAGAATAGCTAGAAACGGCCCTGATTGGCATTAGTGTGTTCTTTTAACCTTGCCATAGCCATCACAGTTATGCATTTTCTGTCCGTCTACATATCCGGTATCTAAACCAAGTCTAGGCCCCTAATACTTTAATCATAATTCAATTGTTTGTGTCGCCGGTCCTGGTAGCCTAGTGGTTAGCCACTTGGCCTTGCACGCCGGAGGTCCCAGGTTCGATTCCTGGCTAGGGNTGGGTGTTATTCACTGTCTNAATAAAAAGTGTTCATCACCACCTACATAAAAAATAGTGAGTTACTGGATATGTAAACCGGCTCGAATGACCCATGTGTGTCGAGTAGCCGTAAAACCTCACATCATCATCATCATCATCAATTGTGATTGTAAGGTTTTTTTATTGTGTGTCCGAGGAAAATATGTCAGGGTAGTTGATTTTATTAATTTTAAAATAAAATTGAAATAATAAATGGATGCTTCAGTGATTTAAAGATAACTGAAACAAAATGAACTGTTGCATTATAAGTGGCGTACCGTATATAATTAAACACTGTAAAGCTAAATTATGCACTGCTGTTGGTTTTAAAGTTTGAAGAAGTAAACGCTGACTTTTTGCATAACCTCATTTGTGCCTGCGATATTTTATAATCAGGGTGTCTACTAACCTGTACAACCTGTGGAATTTCTACACCCTAGGAAAAACCTGGAAAACCTAAGGAATTTAGCCAATCATCCTGGAATTTTGAAACAAGGAAATATATATCATTGTCACAACTATGCTCTTTTTTATATTGGAAAATTTGATTTCACTACCTACACGATGAAAAGAATGAAGTTACGACGACTAATTCACTCTTGCGGCAGGACTGCTCGCAGCGCTCAATTTTGACAGAGAATGCCTCCTACCACGGAGGTGTAGTCGAACATAAATTTCAGCAAAACATGAAACTACAACGTTGCAATTTGACAGAGGTAGGAGAGAAGAAATATAATTTTAAGTTTCAAATTCAAAATAATCTGAATGTTCACTAACGAATTAATATTTGATATTTTATTTCTCACCTCGCACGTAAAGTACTTTAATACTTCCAGGTAAATGAAAAGAAAGGGTAGGCATAATTATGTCTTCTTCAATAATTAGTCTGAAGAAACAGGCTCTTCTTGAAGTGGACAGTCATTGTCAACCAGGACGTTTTTCTGCTCTCGATTTCCCAACTAAAGTTCACTCGGAAGCCGACGGTTGCCAAACTGCGTCACCCGACACGAATTAAAGCACCACGAGTTGCCGGAATGGCTTTTTGGCTGCCGTGTAGACCCAGTCCCCGAGTTATGTCTTAAAAGGCAGACGCTTGTAGACACTAAAATGGAGACGGGGCAAAAATTTGAGGCCAGAGCAGAATCCACAATTGGAATGTTACAATAACAATATCGATTCGCTTTAACGCGAATAAAACACGAACTCCAAACGCGAGATAACTTTTCGTAGAAAAACACCATTTCACTTCGTAAATGTTCTTCAAATAGTTTGAGTAAAATTTTATCAGAAAAGAAATACTCAGAAAAAAAAAATAAAGTACTACTGAGCGTTTACTCGAAACACTAAGCACGAAAACTCAAATGACAAATTGACACTCAGTCAGTTGTATAACTAAAAAGGATAAGTACCGACAAAACTCCACTAGTCACGACTTAAAAGTGCAAAAACTAAAGAAAATACAAAATGTATACTTTAAAAGTAAAAAGTTCGTGACAATATATATTCCTAATAAAGTGGCACAATGTGAACAAATAGATATTCATATTCGTTTCTGGGATTCTAACAGCAACAGAGTTTCTACACAGTATCTTTCTTCATGTTTGTTGGGGCACACAACAGCAGCAGATCTTCTGAAGTCGATCGTGGAGAGTTTGCTTGGAAGTGATAAAAAAAAAGTTCAGATTTCCTTCCGTTCATTTTTTTGTTGTTGTTATGATAAGCAACTCGCCAAAGGATAATGCAAAAGCACCGTGAATGTAAACATAGAACTAGGATGAAAGTAAGTGTTAATGAAGATTGTATATTTCGGAAAACAGACGACGGCAGAGGGTGTAAAGAACTGGAGAGGGGCGGGTCGTCGATTAAACACATAGCTCGCCTTTGAATTGAGTAGAGGAGATTGAGATGGGTTTTAGGAGCACTATCCCATATGTGTGAACAATAATCCAAAAAAGGGCAAAGTTGGGGCCTTGTAAAGAGTGAAGTATTTCCTGCAACAGAAAATAAATCCTAACTTTCTGGAAGCAGCTTTGGCTATAGCAGAAACATGGTCATGCCAAGAAAGATCAGAGGAGAGAGTAATACCTAATATAGAGAGTGAATCATTGTTGGAGAAAAAATGAGATCAGGAGCATTTTGATTAACTTTTTTTAGTGAGTAGACAAGACTGGGTTTTGCTGGAGTTGAAGTTCACCAGATTCTCAGAAACCCATTGGAGAACTTCTTAAGGATCTGTGTTCATACACAAAGCTTTGGTGGAGGGTGGCAAACAGATTGGGAAGGGTTACGTTGGAATGAATAATTGCAGTGTGAAGGACTATCATTTGCAAAGCTGTGAATGGAACTTGTAATGGAAAAGAGGTCATTAATGTGTAGGAGAAATAGAATAGGAGACCTAATTGAACCTTGAGGAACACCAGCATTTATTGGAAAGGCATCTGACAATGCACCATCAACTGCTACTCAAATAGATCTGTTGCTGAGAAAGCTTGAGATCCACTGACATAATTGAGGTGGTAGGCTTATTTAAGAGACCCTGATGCCAAACTCTAACAAAGGCTATGGCTCGAGATTCTCCAAACCTTTTAAATGACTCAGACTTGCGAAACATAGAAAAGAAGATCTCCCGTGGATGGCCATGGAGCATTTAAGACTGGTTTTTGTGCACCGGGTGGAAAATTGTTGAATTTTTCCCAGCCCGTCGTTTTGACTGTACAAAATATTCAGAGTCCACAATTTTCCCAAAGAAATTTAAGCTGTTTGGGGGGTAGAAAACGTTGATGTCACTGCAAGAGCTGTAAAGATTATTCCATTTGTGCTAAAATATGTGAAAGGTGTTCAACAAGACAAAAAGACACCAACATGCAAGAGTTTTGAGACTGTCTTCAGCTTTACTAGATAAACTATTGGTAGCAAAGTTAGCATTTTTTCAGACCATTACTGCAGATTTTGAAGTGTTCTAACAGGATTTCAAAGCAATGCTGTAATTGCATAATTTCTTTATGAACTCTTGCATAGTTTGTTGCGTTCAGTGATGACTACGTTTGTAAAAAAATAAATTTGGAACATACTACAAAACTGTGCAAAGTGGATGTAAGTGATAAAGAAAATCTCATCCCTGCAAGGAACATCGACATTGGATTTGCTACCAGAGGTGCATTAATAAAGGTTCCAGAGAAAGTGTCTGACAAGGAAATCCTTATTTTCAGAATGGATATTCGAAAGTGCTCGATGTTATTTGTTAAAAAGTTTGTGGAAAGGTCTCCGTTAAAATACAAAATGACTAACGGTGCTGCACAGCGTGAATACTAAATCGTGATTTGAGAAGGACGAGGCTAAATAATGCACTTGAAGTTTTGGCATGCAGTACGGTAATTGGCTAACTGGACCAAGAACAGTCTTTAGTAAGGCAAAGAGTGGTGTAGAAACATTAGCAGCTATTGAAGTCGGCAAGGAACTTATAGATTCCGTGCGCAGTGCGAATTCACTATGGAAGGAAAGTCGAGCTAAGAATAAGACGAGGAATTGGAAAAGAAGAAAAACAAATATTAGAAATAAAGTGATTTTTGTATTACGTTCAAGTACAATTAAAGTAGAAGAAGACATAATTTAGTAAGTATCTTGGTCAACAGTATCATTTTAAAAATTTGATCCAATTCAGTTAAGCTTGGTTTATACTGCCCGACACTACCGATCGGACGCCCGCTACCGATCGCTACAGAGCGTACCGATCGGAGCCCACGAGACCAGTGTTTATGCTCGTCTCTCTTCTGCAGCGCTATTCAGCAAAAACAGCTGACCAACGATATATAAAGCCGCGTTTTTTAATCTCTCTAATCTTGTCGTAAATGTTTGGAAAACCCTGAACAATGATTATTAAAGTTTCATCGTCTGGTCAAAATTCATCTTCCATCATTACCAAGTTTTAAAAATATTTACCTGTTCTAACTTCGTCACGCCATGCGTACGTGTGATGAGAAAACAGCACGGATCACGGTGTGCTTCCATTTCGAACAAAGATAATATATCGAAAAGTTGGTTTCGATTGTGTTTTGTTCTCTCTGTACTCTAAAATAGTTTCTAGGTTCAGACACAGAGGGCTTCGTACTCCTTTCGGTAGCGTTAAAAATAGGAAATAAAATTTGACAGCGTCAAAGAGGAAAATTCAATAGCGTAGCGAGTATGGACTACACCATCTAACAACGTTGTTTCTATTTCGGCTCCGCGAGCTTGCGACAATTTTTAAGAGTTTTGCCTACTCTTGAAAACAATTGTTTGAAAAGTTTTAATTTTTGTTATTTTCATTATGTTTGTGACTAGATACTTTCTGATTATATTACATATTTAAAACACACCATTATATTTACAAACTTTCAAGGCCTGGGTGGTGGTGGGTTAAAAAAACTTTTTTTTTTTAAATCATCCCTTTTCTACATCAGTACTTACTTAGTTTGACTCTGGGATTTTTAATTTTACCCTGGAAAACCCCTGGAATTTAAAACGTGTGATCTGAGGGACACCCTGGTAATGTGTTTGAGGTAACATCAATGAAATGGTTTCTCAGATTTAATGTAAATTCATATTCTATGAATATTTGAGTCGTATAACATTTACAATTGTATAAAGTTGTGCCTATGAATAGGATCAATAGTTTGAGGAGGTTCTGTTTTGTCAAGATATTACAATGGGCATTGCTATCTTGAATCATGATTGAGTTTCGTTTATTGCTAGAGTAGCAGTGGTTGCTCTGGCTTTTCCTTTTCTTTCCCCACTCGATTCGCCAAATACAAATTTGTTTCGCCAAAATATGTTTAGTGTCGCCATGTATATAAAATAACACTATTGGTATTACACAAGACATGGTAGATATNAAAAAAAAATTGTACAAATAATTGATAGTTTGGTTAGGTAAGGTTAAATTATTCCCTAATAATAAAGCCATATCAAAGAAAATATAATTTAATTCACCATTTAATCGCGACTTTGGGACATGCGCAGTATCACGATGAAATGGTGATTTAAATTATATTTAGCGAAAATAAAAAAACTGTGAGTACAAATAATGTAGGCTATATTTAGGTTAGTTCACTTAGGTAAGGTTATTATTAAAGCCATATCAAAGAAATATATTTAATCGCGACTTGGGGACATGCGCAGTATCACAATGAAATTGTGATTTAAATTA
>KZ873087.1:9821-24659 GCA_003456935.1 Machilis hrabei
TGCTTACGTTTCTACGAAAGATAATATATCTAAATGTATATTTTCTTTGGTTTCGATTGTGTTTTGTTCTCTGTACTCTAAAAATTCAAACACAGGGCTTCGTACTCCTCACGGTAGCGTAAAAAATACGAAATAGAATTGGACTGCGACAGCGTCAAAGAGGAAAATGTCAATAGCGTAGCGAGCATGAACTACACCATATAACGACGTTGTTTCTATTTCGGCTCCGCGAGCTTGCAACCTACGGCATCCCACAGCGCTCTGTAGCGTACTGAAGTATAAACAACCCTTAAAAAAATAACAGGGTGTAATCCCATGACGTCAAATAAGATGAAAAAAGTTATATATTTTTCGTCTGCCGCTTGATTTTCATTATGTAGAATTGGGGTACCATACCGATGTCTGAATCGGGAGTTATGGATTCGAATCCCGAGAAAAACATTGTTGTTTGTGTTTTCTGAAGTTTGGCGAACATAATAAGAGACTCGTCAGGTGTCCATGCGACTTAAAACACCACACATGATTATGTATTGGGGATTGCTTTTGGTATATCATTTATATCCTGCAACAACACCTTGCGTAACAGACGCCTCGTCATACGAGTTTTTTGTGAAAACTAAAGCGATGACCCCATAAATAAAAAATGTATTATTACTCTTCAATGTCCAATCTNAAAAAAATGAAATAACACGAGAGAATAATAACAAAAAATTCTTAACTATGAAGTAAACAAAAATTAATTTTTCAGGGCACACATTAAAATTTACATTTTGAATGACTTCCCTAAACTTGAAAATGTGAATTTAAGAAAATGATTGAATTAAATAAATATAAATATTTTTCTTTGTCAGTGCTTAGGAAGGGGGATGCTTTCAGCATCTCTTCTAGCTAGGGGGATGGCATCCCTCCGCATCCCCCCTCTATTCGACCACTGATGTGATGAGAAAACAACACGGATTACGATATGCTTACGTTTCTACGAAAGATAATATATCTAAATGTATATTTTCTTTGGTTTCGATTGTGTTTNGAGGATGCGTTTAAGTTGCTCTTGTTTGTGGTATGTAAATACTCGTTATTTGCGGGTTAATCTTAAGCTTGGCGTATACTGCTTGACACTACCAATCGGACAACTATACCAATCGGAGCCACAAGACCTGTGTTTATAGTCACCTCTCTTCTGCAGCGTTATTCAGCAAAAACAGCTGACCAACGATATATGAAACCGCGTTTTTTAATCTCTACAATCTTGTTGTAAATGTTCGAAAATCCCTGAACAATGATTATTAAAGTATCATCGTCTGGCCTAAATTCATCTTCCATCCTCACTAAGTTCAAAAATATTTACTTGTGCTAACATCGTCACGTACTGCGTATATGTGATGAGAAAACAACACGGACTACGATATGCTTACGTTTCTACCAAAGATAATATAACTAAATGTATATTTTCTTTGGTTTCGATTGTTTTGTTCTCTCTGTACTCTAAAAATTCAAACAAAGAGGGCTTCGTACTCCTCGTACTCCTCTTGGTACGTAGCGTAAAAAATAGGAAATAGAATTTGACAGCGTCAAAGAGGAAAATTCAATAGCGTANCGAGTATGAACTACACCATCTAACAACGTTGTTTCTATTTAGGCTCCACGAGCTTGCGATCGGTAGCGGGCTACAGCGCTCTGTAGCATAGGGCAGTATACACCCAGCTTTACACGTTTCTGCATGCTGCTGCCGTAATGTGCCAGAGACCCGAATCCCTCTGTGTCTCAATCTAGAAACTATTTTAGTCTACTGTGAGAAAAAAAACACAATCTAAACCAAAGATAACATAAGCATATCGAGGTCCGTATTGTTTTCTCATGTATGCACGAGGTTAGAGTTTCTCTGCTTGGGAGTCGTTATTGCACTTTTTCAGTTTGAAGTAATTGCATCGTCAGGATGACAGATGATTCCCAGAAAGAACAATACAGGCAGTTTCGGCATTTGAAAATACTATGAATCAAGACTTAGACTTTTGAATACTTTACATTTTAATCCCCGGCATAGTGAATGAATGAAGTTTCACTGTTGTTGTTTCTTTTTACAGGTTTTCCATCGTTCTTGGCATAACTGATATTTGTGCAGGTTGCTGTTGAACTAATACAGATAGTGTGTTAACATCTGTTCTAAACTAACTCTAAATGGTAAAGTTAATGTACTAAGTGAACTGGGGCACATCTCTGAAGTTATCTTCAATCTAGTTATGGATTTAAAAGGAATAATGTGTAATGGAGACCAAGAACACATAATTGATGACTGTGGCAGTAATAGAAATAATCGTGACAAAAATACTTTTGGAACTGTAAAACAGATGACTTCTATTAAGAAAGAATTTACTTTGAAACCTGATACCAACTTGTTAAAAAATTATGGTATTCATTTTGAGGAGGATGACAGTGCTAAAACATCTTGCTTCGAGGGTGACTGTGATTGGAAACACAATAGTCATAGTGTTTTCATCAAAAGTGAGAATGTTGGAGATGAGAATTGTTATTTGGAAAGTGAAGACTCTAAACCAAGTAAGTACCCTAGTATAGTCCTTTTAAAAAGTATTATGATATGGGTTCAGTAGTGATTCATAGTTCTTCACAATTATCTTGTGAATTCTGGAAGTGACAAAATGCCAGAGTGCACTGGTGGGCATATTTAAAGCAACATAAGTTTCATTTGGAGTTCTGAAATATGTATATGTTCACACATATATTCAATATTATCAAACATGTTTAAAATTTGGCTGAAGTGTGTCATGTCTAGAGTTATATTACATTTATTCTGAAACAGAGGCAAAAGTAGAACATGTAGGCTGTAGCACAGTAACTAGCTCAAAGTATATATCTTAAGATGCAAGTATAACTTTATTAAGCACTAAAGTCTACTAAGTGCTGCTAAATCAGGTTGGGGTGTGTATAAGTGTCTACCTGTTTATGAATATTTATATAACACGTGTTTGCTTCTTTTTGCTTAAGAGTTGGGTGAGGGGTATGATGTCAAGAGTTACGTTACATTTATGATCAATACTATGTAAAGTAAAAAATAACACCAGCTATGTATTGAGTAAGCAATAGAATTTATTATTTGTGAATTACCATTTTAATAGGAGTGCGGTCTCCACAATAGCTAAAATATGTCAGAACATTAAACTCAAATAATCATATACAGTTTACAACAACAATAAAAATGGTTAATCATCCCTACTGAACCAGGAGATATTAATGGGACATAAAACAACACACCCACAGTTTTTCTACATCAGTAAATTGTTTACTTCTACCTATCCAAAGTACACTGAGCTTGCGACATTAAACAATTGCTACCACAAGTCATTTCTTCTATTCATTGTCCATAGAGTGTAGAATAACAAAATAATAGATTATATTGGTGATCGGTCATTAATTTGGTAGAATTGCGTTTTGTTCAGGTGAGAATGTTTGG
Source organism: Machilis hrabei (assembly GCA_003456935.1). NCBI lineage: Eukaryota > Metazoa > Arthropoda > Insecta > Archaeognatha > Machilidae > Machilis > Machilis hrabei. The sequence continues at coordinate 13,291 of KZ873087.1, forward strand.
TGTAGTTCACTTAACGATTTTTTCCTCTCTTGAATTTCATGTGGGCTGTAGGTTATTAGTCCTTAAAGCAATAATAAATGCCTCAAGATGCAGTTAAGAAATGAATTCAAAACATATCATCTTAGAGTATAGGAAAATACGTTTTTGTTTTGAACATGTTTTTAAGGTGACCTCCAGCATTGCTTAGCATCTCTTCTCACTTTGAAATGCATGTTGTGGAATGGGTAATTAAATCCAGTATTATCTGGCATCACTAAAGCTGTGAACGTGTCCCTTTAAAATATTTGCATGAAAAATTAATTTCAGTTTTGTGTGTATTTTACAGGGATGGTATATTTAGAATTTGTTAAATAAAATATTTCAATGGCTGATTTGATTTTCTAATCAGCCATTCCTCTATTCCATTCTGGTTTTTATATTCATGCCTGTACATGCAGAGCACAATGTAGAACCATGTTTTATATTTCCTGTACATTACACAGATTTTGTGTTGCATAACACAGATTTTAAATCATTCCTAGAGATATGTATGAATGTATACTAGGAATAAACTTCACCATATATGTAACCAACAGGTTAGCTTAATCACATTGTGCTCATCTCCTGTTTGGGAGGCCCTGGTTCAAACCTTGAGGCTGAGTATAAATAATTATTCTACAAATCTGCCTGTGAAGTACACCACATTAAAGTATGATTATAGAGGGATGTAAAAATTAGGGTCTCAGCAATAAGAGTTCATAGTAAAAGAACTCATCATCAAGTATGTTTCGAGTTAGTGGCAAAATTCAGTCATCCTGATGCTCATTCATGTGGATGATGATTCAGTTAGATCTGTGATGTTAAGGACCATGACATAATAAACTCAAGCAATAAAATCTTTGATTTATTGTAAAGTGGTTAACAAAATCAGTGACTAAATTTACTACTCACATTTTGTTAATTTTATTAAGCTTGTTTATGGACAGCTTCTGGTAGATAAAATAACAGTGTTATGCATTATTGATTTTTTTTTCATACGATAGATGATTTGAAATTGAAAGAGATGTTTTAGTAGTAACCTATATCAAATTATGTGCTGAATATGTAAGTTAGGTTCACAATTGCAGTAGCACTTTTTCTTCTCAAACGCTCATTCTTTATTTGGAAATCGATATTTGTATGCATTTAAGTAAACAACACATTTCTAGTAATAATGAGTAGAAGCCACTATGCTTAGTACTTGGGTTTTTATAAGTATTTTCTAAGACCAACATTATTGATCAATATATTGTTATCTGTTTAACATATTTTCTCTGAATATTTATGTTGATTTAGGAATGTAAACATTTTCCTAAACATAAACTGAATCTAGGAATAAAATAAAATATATTATTGTTGTAATAAACTGTTAGTGGATTTTGGATTTGTAGAATTTTATATTTTCGTGTACAACAAATTCCATAAATATGCTAATATAAAGGTATAAAATCACCTTTCTGGTGATGGAATACATTAACCTTGATGTGTATATTAGCTAATGACCCAAAAATTAATATCAAAGTCTGCACATTATTAAAACAAAAGAATAAAAAACATTTTATGTTGACAATATGGTGAACTAAAATATGAACAATATTTTGTTTTCCTTGTTGTCTTCATCTGTTTCATTTTAACATTGAGGATGTGNCATCGTTAAGTTTCAAGTTGGAAATAGTTAAAAAAGCTGGTAGCAGATTTACAGAATGAGAGACGATATATATAGTCAAGGGAAGTAAATATAAAGTATGTAAATAGAGTAGATTGTAATCAGTTAATACACATTGCCTCAAAATATTTTTCATTGTGCTAAAAAGGATGTTTCTTTATTTAATAGCTGTTTTTGAACCTTTGACTGAGCTACCTTCAGTGACCATGCATTCACAAATGGAACCTCGGTGTTTAGNAGAATTCACAGAAGTCATCATGCCTAACAGTGAAGGATTTGTAGCACCAGAAAACCCAGACCATAGCTGTAATTCGATAAGTGACCACAAACTGTGTAGTGACAGTAGTCCATCAAGATCAGAAGCCACTGACACAGTTGAATTCATCGATGCAAGTTCATTTTGTGAATCGAAATTAAGATTAGAGACTGGCCTCAAAGGTCAAAACAGTGAATGCATAACAAATACAGAACCTGGTAATTCTCATCTTCATTGTGAAACACAGACATNTAATGCTGAAGAAATGAATGGTGTCAACTTCGAAGAAGTGAAACCAGTGAATACAATTTCATGTTCTCAGAATTTTAAGGTAAATCTTAGACAAGTGAATGTAGATGTATCAGAGGAAATCAAATGTAATATTAATAATAGTTTTGAAGACCCAAGTTTAAGTCCCGGATTTAAATCTAGTCAATTGCAGTCATGTGATATGTCATGGCCAAACATCAATATTTCAAAAGACNTACCATTTGTCTGCAAGATTTGTAATAAAACTGTTGCTAGATCTGGTTACATAAAACGTCATATGATGATGCATGCAGGCAAAAAGTCATTTACATGTGATATTTGTTGGTGGAGCTTTCCACAAGCAAGTGAATTAGCGAGACACAAAGTGAAGCATACAGGAGAAAAGCCCTTTTCCTGTGAAGTGTGTAATAAAAGGTTTTCTCGCTCTTGTCATCTGACAGTGCACATGAGAAGTCATACAGGTGAGAAACCTTTTACTTGTGAAGTTTGTGGCAACAAATTTCCCCAACTTTGTCACTTAGAACGTCACATGAGAACACACACAAGAGAAAAACCCTACAATTGTGCTGTTTGTTCGATGAGTTTTGCACAGTCGTCTGATTTGATACGACATAAAATGAAGCATACAGGTGAAAAACCATTTACCTGTGACATTTGTAACAAGAGATTTTCTCGTTCATCTCAAATGAAGTTTCATAAGAAAAAGCACACTGGTGAAAAAAGTGAGTTTACTTGTGAATTATGTAACACCAGTTTTATTCAAGCTTGTCAGTTGAAACGTCATAAGATGATACATACTGGGGAGAAACCTTTTGNTTGTGACATTTGTAATAAAAAATTTAACCGTTCTACTCATGTGACAAATCATATGAAAAGTCATAATAGGAAATGAATAGACAAAATGATAACTGATATCCATGCTAGAATTCTATCTATTTTAGAAGAATTGCAGTCATTCCTTTTCTTGACATGCTGTCATTAATATTTAGGGTGAGTTTACCTAACCATACCACCTCACATAAATCAGATAATGNTGTTATATACCATGCAACATTTGTCTGAAACAAGTTTTTATCTGATGCTTAAAGTGCATAATGTCATGATTAGTGCTACCAAACAGGAGACATAAATGGAAGAAGTAGCACACTATCTTACGTCACAATATGTCTCTTAGTATGGTGGGGCAACATGTATAAACAACAAAGCCCATTAAGTGTAATCTGTGTGTAACTGGAAATTGGAGCTTGTTTTCAGTTCAATACAGATTAAGCATGAATAGGACTTTCAAGTTCTTAATAAGTGTTGTGTTATTATGTCAAGGGAAGTATTCTGATGTAAGATAGTATGCTATCCCATTGGGTACTGTACTTTCGTTCTTTATTATTTGACTTTAATACATTTTGTGAAAACTGTACATTTGAAAGTAATTCATAGCTAAGTCCGTCATTTATATATTTTTTTATGTAACCATAAGACACCTTTGTGTGACAGGTAATATCCAGTTTCCAACCACAGCAAACTTAAACTTAGTAACTTTAGTAGAACTGGTTTGTGTACAAAGTATATACTATCGTGCTTGTGAAGATGGTTTCACGTAACTGTAANAGCACTCATCAAATCATGGCATTTTCAGTAAACCAGAAGACATACAGTTGAGGAGCTAAGAAGTGCTGACTCTTAAAATACTCCCAAAGGCTGATGTCACAGAAGGGTTGAACATTAGATGGGACTTATGGGTCATACCAAGAGTTGTTTTGGGGAAGGATAGGAAAATCAATCAGATGGCTAACAAAACAGTGGATGGATCAGAATGTTGTGACATACACCACTTTAATGTAGCTGCTTAAAAATCTGTACTTTACTAATTTCTTACTTGTTCCTTAGTGTGTTATTTTATTGTCCATGCTATGAGGTCATGTAATTTTGTTATCCTTTTATTTTCCGATGACTTATGTAATGAGCTCCAGAATCCCTTGTCAGCGCTTTCTTCCATGCCCAAACCTATTTGATTGCCTATTATCCCACACCATTCCCAACTTCAGTATTAGTAAAATCAGATTATATGACAAAAACAACATTCTGTCTTAGTACTTTAAATTAATATACTTAGATCCATATATTTCTATTTTATTTAAAGGTATTTCATTAATTAAGATTTCTATTGTTACAGTGTTGGAAAAGGGATTTATTAAAACCTGAAACATGNACTTATACTATAATTTTATTTTACCTTCACCAGATCTCTACATTATTATGAAAACTCTACATTGATTAATATTTTATCTTTCATCATTTTGGATACATTTTTTATTATATTTATCATTTGGCAGTGTTAGACACCATTCATTTACACACTGTGTATTGCATGTCAAAGAAAATTGTACAGGAAACTCAGTTTGATATTCAAAATAGATTTCAGACAAGACTGGTAAAAACAATTAACACCAAAGAAATTAGCTGTGCCAAANCATTTAAACCACTAAGTACAGAAACGGTGAGTTGGATATGCAATGTTCTATCTTTTCCCCAAATAATATGTAACTTGTGTATTGTTGTGTGATCTATATTATGTCGAGGGTCTAGGAATTGTATTAATGTTTATATGCTTTGTTGGACACCATCCACTTGGAAGGTCTTTGTACTGTGGCTGCACTAAGGTCTGAACCAATTTGAGTCACTGAAACATTACTCTTCATAGGCACCTTATACAGGTTATCTGGCAATNCCAGCTGATAGAGATTGATAAAACAGTTTATTTTTGGGAATCGTAATCAATGAACTAGTTCATTTAAAAGAATCATTCTAAATATACAGTTCTTTGCTTTTTTTCAATGTTTACTCCCAGTTAGTGTTAGGTCATTCCTGAATGACTCAGTTAATGGATAACAAAATTTGCAGAATGAGTCTTTTTATAGTGTAAAAACCCTAATGCTTTGGTACGATTGCAGCATAGTGGTTTACGTTGCAACATTCATTTTTTTTTTATTCGGGTATGTGCAGCGAAAAGAGTACACTCAGTTCTTCACTACAAAATGTTGTTCTATATACATGAAACGGCTCACTGACTCTACTTCTCTCAACTTTCTGTTTTAAAATAAATGTAATGTTACATTTTCTATACCCGTAATATAAGTGAAACTGGAAGAAAAATATTACTGTTACTACTGCAATTTGTTTTTCTTTGTAATCTTTATGTACAAAACAATATTGTTTACAAACATCCTCTTCTGTTTATAATTCTTTGCTGCTTCAATCACCATGTGGTGGAAGTAATGCACATGTGCCACAATTGGTTGAAAGGTTAAGCATGCACCATGAATTCAATGANTGTTTTGAATGAACAGTAACTGTTGGTTAAACATAAACTAAGATGATCACGGTCAGAATATTGATGCATCATTATCTGATCATGGTTAACAGCCTGGATGGTGAAAATGGGCCTTATAATCTGTTTGTAATTGGACAATGTGTGCCATAAAAGAAACATAAGGCTTCACTTGAGGATACAAAATAACAATGTTATTGTAATACATATTTGTGGTTTTATCTCAGACATACCAGTGTGCCTGCTTCTAGTTTGTAATATTTGGCTTGGATAATCATTACATTAAGCTTCTGTACATTAAATTGATGCAAAATATTGTATTGTGTATGCACAACATCAAAAGGCACATCATAATTGCTATGTTCTTATAAATAATGTATTGAAACATCAGTCCTTGCATGTCTCCTTACTCTTGTGTTGAATGTGTCACGGAACTCTGTAGAACTCAGAATGTTCTCTCTCCTAATATGCATTCTTCTGTTGATGTTCATTCTCCTTTCAACTCCCACCTGGCGTTTTTCGATGCGACGTCCATAACTACACTTAAAGTAAAATATTTCGGCCAGACAAACAACACACGATAGTACAATACATATCGATAAAAGTATGAACATTGATGACACTTGAGAAAGATAAATTGGATTTATTTCATAGTCAGCTGTTAAAGCCTCTGTTTCAACTTTGACGTAGGTGTGATAGACGTACTTTAGTATTCCCCTTTCCCGTATTAGCTGTGAACTGTAAAGATAAAATATAACATTTTTAAAGTGTTTCCATATGAGTATTACTAGAGATACAAAGGAGTTAAGAAGAATGTATACATATTGTAGATAAAGTACAAATGAATATAATATTGTTTCAATGTTACAAAGAAAAATCAAAAGGGAAGGAATGCTCCCATATGTTGCTTATAGCTCTATACCAAATTGCCTGACATGGTACTGTATAACAATGAGTTGTATTGATTTATTTTCCAGTTACAGTGCCATGTACACGTTTTCAACTGGCTGGTTAATTCTCTCTTGCTCCAAAAGTAATAGGCTTTATTCCCACCAATCACAAAATCGTTCACTGCAGTTGTTTCTCATCTACATGCAGTTATTTTACCCTCAGTACTCCCCAAACATTGATGTTACAATGTGAATGGCATTACCATGCTTAAAAATCTTTGCTATAAACAGGACATTGAACACTACAACATTATCTCTACACAAATTACTACAGTTGATAATTATTTTCCTTGAAAGAAGGTGTTGAAATACAGTNTATAATAGCACAGTACTTTTATACTGGCTGGTATAAGCATTCAGTCCTGATGCTGAACATCAAATTTCTAGTCCTAATGATGGAACTTCGTTTTGTTAACTATGCAGATGAATAATTAATTTAAATAAAATAGTAGTGTATGAAAATGTGTATTTAAACTAATTGTTTTAACAATGAGTTACATGCAAGAAACGAGATTTTACTAATGCCTGTGCAGGGAAGTAATATTGAAAATACACAGGAGACTTACACTGATGAGCAATTGAATTAGAGATATGTGCCGGGTAGCACTCCCTCTGGCTCTGATGACTGCGGCGAGGCATGNACTCCACAAGACACCGGAAGTGTTGGGGAGCCATACCAATCCATGACCGCTGAACACCCTCCCACAATGTACAAAGATCGGTCGGAGTGGGGTCCATAGTGCGCACATCTCTCGACAGCATCCCAGATGTGCGACGCACTCGTACTCTGCCATCGACGTGTACCAACTTGTACCTTGACTCATCGGTCCGGGCGACCTTTTTCGAGTCTTAGGGTCCAATGATGGTGTTCCTGCNCCCATGTTAACCGTTGTGTCTTNTGACGTACGGTGAGCAGGNGTACCCTAGTGGGACGGTGGCTTCCGTACTCCATAGTGAGGACATGGTTCTGGATGGTATGGCTGCTACATGCCGTTGTACGCCACGGCAGTTGACCCTGGCGGCGGCGGTTTTTCCAGAATCCACGTACTCACGGNTGCAAACCCAGTGCCTGCACAACTTCGGAGATGGAGTAGCCCATACGTCTGGCCGCAATCAAAGGCGCTGAGATCCTGTGTCTTACCCATCCTGTGCTCGTCTGTTACTCAGACAGTCAGTACAAGGTCTGACGTCATCCCGGTCACGTGCCAGACGTACTAATCAAATCGCCGGGGCGACCACCATGCCGTTTTGCTAACACGGCAGGTGTCTCTAATTGAATTGCTCGTCAATGTATATTCTAAGCATATTTGGAAGTACCAGCAAGAGTTTTCATGACAGGCTTTCTTGTGTATTTTCCTTGATGTTAGTAAATAATGAACCACACTATTTTGAGAAACTCTGATTATTTCAATAGATTTCCATTTTCTAATACACCAGGCACTTTGCTTGTTTTGACATATATGCAGGCAAATGAAGTAGAATTGTATTACATTTGCCACTCTTCACAAAGCACTACACATTAGACCTGTGTAAATGAAAGGTTTCACACTGAAGTGGGGTAGCAGTCGCAACGCTTNCAACGTGCAACGTCCTATTCACCAGACAAAGGNAGGAATTGTTTAATGTTGCAACCCCTGACAAATATNTCTGGTCTTNTTGTATGCCACGCAGTAGTAGGCGTCCTTATCGTTACAATGAGGGCATTCGTCTTTCGAAATCAGGTTTAATCTGTTACGTCACTAGATTTCATCGGATACTCGGATTTTTCTTAGTCATCCTGAACACAAAAGTGCAAATCTGATGAAAATACGTTGTGAGTCAATGTGATACTTTAGTTAAAATACCCAACAAAATTTAAAACAATCATATATACCTACTTCCTGTATATTAACATACTTTTCCTATTTAATAAAGGACAATCAACTCACTTTTGTCACTAAATTCGTGTACAAACAAAGTAGGATGTATTTCTCTCGCTTGATATCCTTGTAGTCTTACGGTGTTCTCCACCTGTCGCAATTTTAAAATTAACGGGCCAAGCGCTTCAATTGTCAGATTGCTCCAAGCTTGATGATGGGTGTCTGAGCTACAAGATCGCGGTCCGAGCTAACTGACGATGAATGCCGAACACGAATGAGCAGGTTGAGGTCATTTTCCGAACGCTTTTGAGGACATCCGACGAACCTGGCCATGAATTCCGTAACAAAAATTATTTTCAGGCCTAAAGGGAAAGATNGCGCTCTCTGTAGTCAATTATTCGTTTTACTTTCGAGTAGTAGCGTCTAAGTAGCGAACGTAGTAACTAACTAACAATCCACTGACGCGTAGCATGCCAAGCAACGATTATTCACATCCAAAGCAATTGTAGGATAGTTATTCATATAGATAAAGGTAAGTCATGTGAAAAAGTAGTGCACTTCATGTTTCTAGTGAATATAAGAATGTACTGTATGTAATAACTAACCTGTACTAGAATCACAAGTATGGGTTAGTTACTGTAAATCTTTAATTTAACTACGAAACAGGAAGGTAACAGCACACGTTTTATACAGGACTTACCTTTTTCTAATTCAATAACGTTACGTCTGGAGAGCAGCATGTTTCTCATTTTGCAAGTACCACAGCGCCATGGAAATGTTTTCTTAATAGGCCAATAACTTCTAATCACGCAACGAACTATAAAAATTCAGAAAACGGTGTACCTCGAAACACGCGGTAGGTGTGAGTTTGACTAGGAACAATTGAAAAAGTTAAGGAAACGTCACGTGGCATTTGATTTTTGATAGTTATATTGTTGCCACACCGGGGTCGGACAAAAAGCTGATAAGATATTTGGTGATAAGAGGTAGACCCCGCTGCTTTGTAATATCCAGTGCTTGTTTACGGGCGAGTGAGTATTTCTAGGTGTTTAAAATCTCTTGCATATTTCGGGGCTTTGTGAGTGAAATGTCAAAAAAGCCTTGTACAGACAAGCTACTAGTTAATTATATGATATGTTCGTTCTCACACAATTATTTAAATGAAAAGTGTTAAGTTTGAGGTTGATATAGCCTAATATCTCGGATAAATCAAATATCTCTCAGTATAATAGTGAGGGTCCACTTTTTATTACATTTTATCAAAATCATAAAAAGTNTGTAACTGTAGCTACAATAGAAAACTATGTACACATTTTAGTTAAACGATACTCTATTTTAGAGGAAAAAACTCAAAAAGACTAATACTGAATTAATTGATAGTATATAGACTTATAAGTCGTATTTCTCAAATTTGTGTGTCTTGGTTCACTTAAACTCTAAACCCTTATAGTGCTCGTGCAAACAGTGTCTAAACGATTACACCTTGTAATCATAATGAACAAAGTCCCCAAAAATGTNTTCTACAAGTGCACTGTGAGTATACATATTGACGCTCAAGTATGGATGAGCCCACAACTTCGTTCCTACCCTGATTCTTCTAGCCACGACTGCACTAATTAAGACAATAGCATTATGTTTGTATAAAACAAAGAAGACGGTGCATCATTTGTCNGTTCTTGAGGCTCAATTTATTTGGTTATCCTGTCCTCTTCAATATCATATGAAGCCATGTAATGGATTTAGAAATTATATACATTAATCAGTTAATCCTACTATATACTTTACAAACACATTACTATCAATATTATTGCACAATACTTACAAGTACTCTAATATCCTCTTGAATGCGAATCCTTTTATCACTGCAAAATGTAGAGAACCTTTAAAATGAGAATCGGGAAGCTTTACAATTGAGCAGTTTAGAGTTCGAGCGATGAAAACCATTGGAATAAAAGGATTGATAATTGCGAGACGTTCATGATCGCAAATTCTTTTCGCCGCTGCTAAGAAAGGAAACGAAGACGAGTCAACTACTTCAGTTTTTGTTCTCTCTCGAACATCTTTCCATATACCATCAGTGGCTACCTGTGTACAAGACAATGATAACATGTCATGGTATGGTTCTTATCAAAAGTAAAACAAATAATGCATCTATAATTTTTTTAAATATCCTCGCAATATCACATTGACTCGAGTGTTATTTACATATGTATTGTGTTGCACAGGTGACAGCATTTATTGATTACTTTATAAATCAACCTCGGGTTTACTGGTTATCCTATTTTCCTCACCCTCATAGTTTCTTCAGGAACGAAGTGTTTCTCCAAAACCAATTTGTGCGAATTTTTGTTTACGAGATCTTCAAGAGAATTAAATGGCATTTCAATGTTTGTACATGCCAGTTCTGAGAAGAATCTAGAAGAAAATGCTGAATAGAGAAGCATTCCAAGAAGAAAGGACACGAAGACAGAAAAGCGGGTTGCATAAAATTCCTCTCCAAATTTTGAGCCTGTAAAACAAAGTATTACGTGAGTTATACTACAAATTAATCATTGTGTATTATACATGTGTAAGCTATAGATGGAATAATTTCAGTGTTAAACATTTTCTTCAATAAATTGAAATGTCTGAAATTAGGCATTAACAAAATGATCAGTTAATTTATTGCTATGTTTTCCAGTTTACCATCATGTACAATAAGTAGTTGAATTTAACATACTCGCTTAGGTTGTGCGCTGTTGAGTGTAAAACAAACGAGTAGCGGAAGTATTTCAGAATATGCTTATCCGACATACTTATTTCCTCGCCAATGGTTTCTGATGCATTGCCACGCTTTTTACCATTTGTTTTGTCTGAAGACGATTTCTCATAGAGGTTAGGAAAGCCTAATTGCGAGGGTTTCGACACCTGATATCTCGTCTTTACCCTCGCTTCCTAGCCCTGGGTAAAAAGGGTTATCCTACGAGTCTGCCTGTGAAGCACTCCACACTAAGGTATGATCGTAGGCGTGTTCCGGGAGGCACGT
>KZ873089.1:7350-17430 GCA_003456935.1 Machilis hrabei
AATGGAACTAGAGCATCTTATTTAATTTCCTTAACTGTCCATTATCAAACTCTAAGGAGAGAAAGTGTGAGGGTCATTTCGAAAGTAAGAGTTAAAACATATTTTTGTGTAGCCCAAACTTAACTATTACATCAGTTTATTTTTTTTTCATAGTCGTCATCAGAATTGCAGCACTTGTCATAGCTCAGCACCAGGTTTTGTATCCCCTTGTCAAACAAGGTTGTTGCCAGTAAGTTCAGCCAGTTTTCCACCACATTGATTTGAGCTTGTTGACTGTGATGTTCAGGGAATTTTTTTAGGTGAAGAAACAAATGAAAGTCAGTGGGGTCTCAAGTCTGGGCCGTAGAGTGGGTGACCAAACAGCTCGTCCTTCACAATGGATAGACATTCACCACACTCTTAGTAATGCAAATCCCACTACCTCACTTTCCTCAAATTCATACATTAACCAAGATGTTCACAGATAAGGACAAGGTAAAACCAACAGGGTTGGCAGTGACCTTGTGTGCTGGTGCATTGATATGATAAGTGCATCAATTCCAGAGGCAACTACATAGAAAAACGAGGTAAGGTTTTGGCTATAATAAAGTATTTTTTGAGCTACTACTTTTTTATAGACTGAAAGACCCTCGCGAGATTTAAACCACTAACTCCAGTTAAGTGTGCCAGAATTAACAGATATTTGTTTTGATTTCACAGATATGGAAGACTTTTGAACTGATCAAGAAACGCCCAGATGCAGAGACATCTCCCAGTCCTGCACAATGGACAACCTGGAAAATTGTGTCGGTCTATCTGAAACTAAAGAAGCTCTGCGTGCTTCTGTAATGAATTTTAACGTGACGGAAGAACCGCGCTTTGGACATCTTGAACACGATGATTATACTATCGTGGAGCCGGATGTAATAATTAAAGAAGATGCTGGAGCAGATAATGTACATCAAAGTCCTCTGGAACCTACAGTAATAATAAAGGAAGAAGAGCCAGTGGATTTAAGTAATCCAGGATGCCAATATGGTAGTAATCGTGAAGAGGGATCTGTTTCGAGAGGAAATGGCNCTCGGTAAGTTGAAGTGAAATGGTTTTGTGTGAAAGTAGAAAAACTAAAATAATTGTATCTTCGTTCNGTGTAACTTTTTTCCCCGGCATTATGATGTGCTTTTGAAAAAAAAAGTGAGAAATTGTAACCCGACAACACGTATTCTTGAANGCTNTTGATAATCAGATTGTGAGCTGTGCATTTGAGACAGTTTTGTAGCTATTTTTCTATCCTGAGTGAATTATTTATTTTATTCACTTTAAGGTTCAATTATCATTTTCAATTTTAAGTTTATAGGTTAAGTATATGGAAGTCATTTTGTGTGTGATCTTAGAAAAATGGAATAAATTTTGGGAAAAGTTATGACATCAGTTGTGCTGTTCATGTTTTTGGAATTTTGGATGATGGCACACTGTTCTTTGGGTAAGTCTTTTGTGATGGTATAATTTCTATTTCAATAATTTGGCTGCCAGGAAAGTTGAAATGGTTTAGTTGTTAACTATATGCTGTCAACATATTGAGGCTCTTTTTCAACACTTTATTACTATTTTTAGAAGTTGTACTTGCCTGCTGCAATTGCTCATTTTAGTATGATTTATTAATGTTTTTTTATCAGCATTTCGGCACGAGGCTAGACATCAAATTCAGGGTAAATTGGATGACTTTTTGTCTNGATCTGAATATGAGAGTTAACATTTTGACAGTTTTGGTTTTGAAAGCGGTTAAAAGCCTGTATCATACAGCTCTTCAGTATCCCTGTCAACCATTCCTCTTTGAGCAGTTACGAAATCATACTGTTCCTCATCAGATAGAAACACAATTTATCTTCTGGACCCTCTAGTTAATTCTTTTCCCTTCATCCACAGCTTATGAACAGCAAAGTACACGTATGTTTTTTACTATTCTGTAAATTCACAAAAGGAAGAAAAGTTGGTGCTTGCCAAGAAGAAATTAAAAGTGAGATTTTCATGTGTTGTCTGTCACTTTGAACATTTGTAAATACGACCACATAGCTAGTGGTGCATTCAAGGGTTGAAAAAGAAGACTTGTTCATCATCACAACTGAAGAAAAAAGGCACCAGTCATTTCATCATCGCCTGTCAAATTTCAGTACGATTGTGTTTTTATTTATGCCGTTACCCAGCATTCCACTTCCTCTCACTGAGACATAACGGTCATCAACCATGTTTGTGCCATGACTCCTGATTCCAGTGGGGTAGGTAACCAATTCACTGAGCACTCAGAAGCAACATAGCGCATACAAGTATGTATTACCAAGCACAAGAGCATTTGGACAGACTTTCAACATCTGAAGAGCAAATCTAAAACAAAGAGAAAGGAAAACAACTGATAACAATGGATGGCAAACTTGTAATTAATGCTTTGGAGTGTTTTTATGTGATCCAGAGNGGATTGAAAGAAGTGAACTGAAGGTAAAAATAGCAGAACTCTAGGGAAATTTGTCAATATAGATATGAGCTTGACCAAGTCCTTCTTTCTCATTGCATCTAATGTTACTGATATGAGTTAGGACACCACTGTGGATTGCTAACATCAGCATGTGAAATGACTTCTGATGATTCCCGATACATTGTAGAACAAGCCTGATATCAAATATCTTTATTGATTCTTGAAGTGTAGAAGCAGCTGAAATACTATATGTACGCATAGAAAATTAGAAATGTAAGAAACCAATTTAAATGACACAATATTAAAACAATACCAAAGAAAAACAGTATATGTGAGACATGTCTGGAAAAACAAAGACTGGTGTTTGTCATGGCAGACACATTTTTTTTAGTGACTTCAATGAATTCAGCTTAAAATTTAAACAGCACTCAGAATAAGAATCGATTTAGGTTTTGAGATATGTTATGATTATTGAAAAAAAAAGGAAATAATGTTCTTACTGTACAATTGATGTTATTGTCAAATTAATATTTCACTGAGATGTACCTCTCAAGCTTCATCAGAATTGTCACCATCACAACCACATTGTTGTCAGCATGGAAGCCATCTTTGAAGAAATGTCGCATTTTTAATTCAGTTATAACCCTATTACACATGTTATTGTCATTATTACCTCTGATGTAACGTTTCGTATTATTAAAAAGCGACGATTTCTCTTTTCACACTTTAAATNAACTATTTTTATGTGTTCATAATGTGTACCTACACCTGTTTCCGACAAAACTTTAAAAAAAAATTGAGATATGGTTTTTCATGTTGTAATCAGTTTGCTGTTTTATTAGGCATAATAACAATTTTTTTCAGTGTTCTTTTAAATATGTTTGGTTTTATTTTAAACGATAATCATTTTCTTCTTTTTTGATTTCCAGAGATTCTGATGTCAGCAGTGATTCAGATTCAGAGGCATGCATTAAGAGTACGAATTTTGAATCTGAAGCAGATCACATCTCCCAGATTTCACACGCCAGTGATATAAGCCGTAGTAGTGGATGTTTCGATCCAAACAAAGACACTTTTAGAGGAGCCAAGCTCGTAAGCCGGGTTGTTCATGACCCACCTTTAAAGAGAATTTACGTGTGTAATACGTGTGGGATGAGTTTTAATTCTACTTCGATTTTGAAAGCTCACGAACGGGTTCACAGCGGTGAGAAACCTTACGAATGTGACATCTGCCATGCCGCTTTCAGAACGATGTCGAATTTGACGGTTCATAAACGCATCCACTCGGGAGAAAAACCGTACACGTGTGGTGCTTGTAGTAAGAGTTTCACGACGCTTTCAAACCTAAAAATTCATAGAAGATCACACACCGGTGAGAAACCATACAGTTGCGATATTTGCCACAAAACGTTTGTGACTTGTGCGAATGTAAAAGTTCATAAACGAATACACACCGGTGAAAAGCCGTTTACTTGCAAGGTTTGCGAAGCGACCTTTACAGTGATGTCGAGTTTAAAAAAACACGTGCTAGTTCATTCGGAAGAAAAACCGTATACGTGTGAAGTGTGCAACGTGTCTTTCAAAGACAAAGTTTATTTAAGAAATCATAAACGTTTCCATACTGGAGAAAAAAAATATGCGTGTGACGTGTGTCAAACGGGTTTTACGCTTATATCAACTTTAACGAGGCATAAAATGGTTCACTGCGGAAAGAGGCCTCACGTGTGTGAAATTTGTCAGGCTTCTTTTCCGGAGCGCAAATACTTAAAAGTCCACTACCGTTTCCACAGTGGAGAGAAACCTTTCTTATGTACTGTTTGCAATACTGGATTTGCTACAACTTCCAGTCTAAATCGACACAAAGTAATTCACATAGGGGAGAATTCCTATGAATGTGAGGTGTGTTCTGTCCCATTTAGAAATCTCAAAAGTTTAAATAAACATAGAAGTATTCACACAAATTAATTGTTAGAAACTATATGTGTAATTGTAATGAGATGTTAGCTTGTACTCTTTTATCGTACAAAAATTGTGCCGCTCGTTAGTATAACAATAAGATGAATTATCAGTGCCATGCTGCTATTGAATGTCATACTTTACTAGTTCATTGAATGTATAGAATCTATGCAACCTCTTGTTCATAATCTATATTATTCTGAACATACGTCGATGTATTTCCCTAAAAAAGTAAACCTGAAACAATTCCTTTATACGTGGGCTTGGTCTATAAGGTAATGCTCTGGGTAAGCAATTGGTAAGGATTTGGAAGGCAAAAGTGTAGATTTTGCTCTCTCATTTATCTAAATAGTGTTTTTCAGCTTTCAGAGTTTTCCAGAAAGAATTACTGACGTTTTTATATCGGAAAGAAATGATGCTTAGTTGCACGCCTCCATTGTGATTAGATATATTGGAATTAATGATGTTTAATTTATAATGTATTCACAATATGTCCACCTGTCTTAAATTACAAAATAAAGCTTCTGAAATGTACCATTGCCTTAAAACTGATATTTAAAGGGCAATACATTGCAACATTAAATCTTTGCGTTTAATGACCTTTCAAGTCGTTTGAGACCATATAATTTTTTTGCCTTTTGATGAAAAACTTAGATTTTAATTTTAACCAACTAGGCTTAACATTAGGCCTACATAATGCTCACATGTCATGTTTGCACATTTGATTCCATAGATGCCTTCTTTAGTGATGCTGCTGTGGAGGATTGGCTTTCTTCAGAAATGAAACATATTCATTATGTTTTGCACCCCGATATGCAGTGTGCAATATTAAAATCACATCGTCACAAAGAACAAAAATGCATATGAATCGCCTTTTCTAGACTTTAATATGAATGGGTACCCCTTGGAATATGAATCCAAAAACACTTGATTATAGTTTTCAAACACTTTTTTGTTTGGTGACATTGTATAACACAAACAAAAACCTCCACAAATGAACACAATCTCTGAAGACTGAAGTTCTGAACAAGTGAAAACAACCTGACCAATTCTCATTTGTCATCTTTCTGACATATCTCCCACTCATTGACTAAAACCGTTTGAATGAAGCGGAAATTTTCCAAATGCGCCGGAATCCATAAGCCCATAACCCTTTCAGACCCTGTACGCACAATTGTGCGGGTTCGGTTGGTTTGCACAACACGTTCGATTCAGGTCTGAAAGGGTTAACAGGCCTCCTGCCACCTCACTTGCATTGAAATCTGACCTTGAACCTTTTTTTTGGGGGGGTGGGTGGAGGGATACGCCGAACAAGGAAGAAGTTGGCGCTTATTCCATCACCTTCAGTAGCTCTGCATAATTGCCACTGGGCTTGGATTCTACAACAGGAATATGCGACCATGAGTGACACGTACAGCCAGTGCAGAACAACACGTCATCGAAAATCATTCCGAACTCTCAAGCATTTTCTGAAGCAAGAAATTTAAAGGCGAAAGGAAAACAAACTTTTAAGATGAAAATGATGCAGTACACCAAGTTTAATATAATTACACCTCAATTTTGCTTGTGTTTACTTTTAATTTTTAATAAAAAGGGCAAAACATTCCAATTCTGACTTTGTCAATAGAAATCGTACAAAAATACACTATGTCGTAAAATCATACAACTTGCTCAAAAATCGTACATTGTACTACAAAATAGGGAGAGTTGTATGAATAACTTTCTCTGTACCAATAACAATCGTAATTTATAACTAAAGATCGGAAGAGAGGCGATAGTGAACTACCGATTTCACTTAAGACATGGGAACATTGCAAATGCGTTAATAAGTAAGCGTCATTAATTGCAGAGGTCTTGAATGGTGGATAACTGCACTAATAGTTTACAAATAATGAGTATATGAGCTCATTTTTATAATCTTTCTATAAAGGCCACAGGTTTGAATGCAGGCATATTTATACAAATTATAACCAGCAGCTATAATATCTCAAAATATGTACCAAAGATGACTATCGAGTAGATTTATCCTATTTCATTTATTTTCTTATGTGTTGGTATGATTTACAGGTGACCTATAGTTCAAAGCCAGGTGCATTTATACTTTTGTATAAATAATATGCTGGATCTTCAAAAGTAATTGCTGTAGAAAATTTATTCATGCACTCAAAATTCTTATATGGTACTCACAATTATCCATTTGTATTTATTTGTCAGTAGTGATCTCAAGTTCGAATCTAGATGCATTTTTTTAGTATGAGCTATACATAAAAATGTTTTTACCAAACATTTGCAAACACTGAGTAAATTAATCATGTTTGATTTATTTTTTGACAGTAGTTAAAAGTTATTGTTTTTCAATAGTGTCTATGGGTTTATGCATTATATATTCAAAAGTTGTATGTATAGAAAACTGTCTAGCACAAAACAGTGCCATATCGTGAGGTCAATGAACGCATTAGGCTAGTGTTTTTAGAGGTTCGCTTTTATTCGTTCCAAATCAGAAACCGGCATTTTCTCTTTGCCAGTGATGTACTGCATGCTCAATACGTCTGAGATGCGTGGCACCATTTGCTAAGTACAGCCTTTCACTTTTATTCAGTTTTCAAAACTGGCCATTTGAAAGTNGTTTGGCATCGAAAGTAGATTCATGCATTGGCAGTTTCCTTTTGTGAAGTACATTCACTAATGTTTTTATTTATTTTACAATGGTGCCCATGGGTCGAATCCAGATGCATTTTATATCTTTATAAACAGAAGCTATATCTCCAAACTATTTTGTGTAGGAAGTCCAGTTTTCATAGATTCAAAACTGACTATCGGCTTAGAAACCATAACAATTGTTCATTAGCAGCTATGGGATTGACCATATGCTTTTACACAAAATTTNTATCTCATGAACTGTTTGATATACATAGACAGTTGATTCTAGCACCAATAGTTTTCAAATTTTGGTACATTCAAATGGCATGGGTTTGAATCCAGGCAGATTGAACTGTTGCACTGACAGTTTAAAAATGATTAGTTCAATCCATTTCAAATTATTCTCCAATAATAGCTTGCCTAGAGTTTCAAGGGTTAAAAACTGGNTCCTTCAGTAAGCGTTAGTTTAAAATTAGTGGCAAAATTCAATCATTCTGAAGCGACTTTGCAGCTTAGGTGGTCTCCGACCATCACTGTCAGAAATGTGATACCAGAAACCTAAGTTTCCATTATAAATAGGGATGGATCAAAAGTTTGTCTTTCGAACCGAATCAAACTCCTACTGTTTGGTTCGGGTTTGAAAGTCGAACTTTTTGGTTCACAAATATAGGGTTCGCAAACTTTTGCGAACCCAGTCTTTAGTTCAGTTCGAATTTTTAGAACTCTTAGAAACCAAAAGAACCATAATCGTGTGATAATGTGTTATGCACGAGTGATAAGTGCAAAGGTTTAACATGCATACATTTTAATTGCACACGCCTTTATGTTTAATTATGTCGAAAAATAAGTTATGCATTTTTTTTAAAATTATGTCTTTTCATCAATTATTGCGCTAATCATATGCAAAACAACTTTGGGTTTGTTTTTAAATTATACATCGTTTATTCATACTCTTTTCAGAAGAAATATTTTTACATAGTTATTTGCCTCTGTTCACCATGAGCTAATTTAAGGAAATCGCAAATTTTGAATAACACTGGATACACCAACAAATGTGAGATAGCATTTTTTCTACAGAATCACTTGCTGCTAAGAAATAAAACTCGAATTCTAATGGAATGGGTTGCCAATTTTTTAAACTATTCTTTATCTTAAAATAATAAATCCGCACTTACACGATTCATATTATTAAATGTTCGTTATATTTCTTGGCAGTAGTCAATTCTGCAGAAAAACTGCCATCTCACTTGTTACTGTATTCCATGGCAAACCTTTGTTGTTCGTGCATACTTGTAAAATGGGCGATATTCAAAATTTAAATATAGTAGGCCCTATGATAATGTGTTCATTGACATGTTTTTAGGTTTTTGTGAGCGTTTCAATTGCAAGAGTTTGGTTCTGGAAGAACGTCATAAGTTCGATTCGAGCCGAAACTTTTTAAGTTCGGTTCGGACTTAAAAGGCAGGGTTCGACCCACCCCTAATTATAAGAATAACATCTGGTTTTGGATGGCAGTTCTGAATACGATTGAAAATTTGAAATATATTCTTTTTAAACTTCTAGCATTTAGAAGTAGTATATTGGTTCAGTCATTAAATTAAAAAGTAAATCTTGTTCACTATCTGTTCTTTGTACAACATATTGAACAGTATGTATTTCCAGGTTCAGTCCACAAAAACCTGTTTTTGTTTTGTAAAACATCTCTTTATAATATGGTGCGAGATGATTTTTCATATAAATTTTATAATCTTCATAATATGGTCACAACTGTAAGCCTATTTAATACTAAGTACTTTGAATATTTTGTTTTAGTGTTCCTATTCTCAAATTTAACCAGTATAGGCGTCGCTTGCATTTGACTTACGAGACCTTCCTCCTAAACAGTTCATCACTTCAGTATCCATTTCTTCTACTTCAGCCCTCCCCTTCCCCCCCAAAGGAACACCTCCAGTCAACAATTTTTTTTATTATGATGTGTATCACAACATCCTAGTACACTAAAAATGGGGTGAATTAATTTTCTTGATTGTGTTGTACGATTTTCCACCGTTTTCTCACATCGCTGACCGACGCCACACTCGGGGAGGAAGGCGTCATAGCAATGGCAGTGCCATCTGTTGGCCATAATGGTAAAAATTAGCAGTGTTACAATCAAGACATGTTATAACCAGATCCGGTCTCCCCTAGCAAATCTAAGTGAAACTGTATTATAACCAAATATTGTCAAAATTTTGTGTCGGAAACTAATCCAGTGTATGTAGAGACATGTCGGTGAAGTGTATGTACAGCTGCAAAATATATCTAAAATGGTAAAATTGTGTGATAAAATAGTACTCTTTTTAAGTAGTCTGCATTTATTTGTTGTTCTAGCTTTTGAGTTTAAAAGTTTGTTGTAGATGTTAAAGAGTCTACTGTTTTTCTTTATAAATGTACATGTGTGGTACTTTTTTAAGTAAATATATCAAGACATGAAAGCTGTTTATATTCCCTTAGTGTATACACTGGGCGATTCTGAAAAATTGGGATTTTCTTGTTTGAAAATGAACACATCATGAGTGACATTGTTATGTTTTAATGTGGTGCAACTTAAGGCAAGAATACCACAGGACTGTTGATAGTTCAAATTCCATTAATTCTCTCTGTTTTTTAACACAGTTGAACATTTGTGGAATGCTGTCGAAAGACGGGCGAGAGAGTTGGAAAGCATTCCGAGTTCGGTTTCCGAATTATGGGCCTTAACTAGAGCAGCTTGGTTGTGAATCCCCACAACCTATTTGAGACACCTGGTGGTGTCAATGACATGCCGATTAAAGGCAAAAGTGGGGCCATCAGTATATCGAGTAGGTGGTCATAATGCAATGAACAGTGTGTATATAACAAAACAAGAACAGCTGATGGAATTTGAACCCTCGCACCTCACTGTTACACCATGGCGACGGGCAGTTGCAGTTCTCAAAGCCAAAAAGGATGGAATATGGTGGAGTTACTGTTGCATTATGGGTAGCACAGAGCATTTGAGTTATAACTTTATTGAT
>KZ873108.1:2696-18469 GCA_003456935.1 Machilis hrabei
AAATGGAGTTTAATATCCTACAACCGCTATATTTAAGACTAACTCATCAAGTGTAGAGACATATTCAAAAAACTAAAAAATGGCAAGGGGTTAAGTATAGACAGATCTGCTGTTATTACGTCGGCAAGTAAGATGCTACGAGGAGAATCATAATTGGAGCCCCATAGCGAGTTATGAGCATTTAAATCACCCATAATCATGAAAGGTGGAGGTAACTGCACTATGAGGGAGAGCAAGTAGTTCTCCCCGTGAAACACCTGTGTTGGGTGGAAGATAGATTGAGCAAAGTGTGGCCATTAATGTGAGGAAGACCCTGGCTGCTATTGCTTGAAGTGAGAGGAATTGGTATTGATGGTAACTGGGGCCTTACAGCTAGTAGGATGCCATTAGACACACGGGTATCCAGTGTATAGTCCTGTTGATAAGTGGTGTAATTTTTTTTAGATAGTTCTGGCTGGTGTCTCCAAGGTGCATTTCAGATAAGCATAAACATGCTGGGTTAAAATCTACTATTAGCTTCTGAATCTCTGCACAGTGCATTTTCAAACCACTACCGTCTTACAGCTCCACTGTAAACAAGCCATTAACATTAAGAGTAAGAAGCTTTACTTAAGTTGCTTGTAATTGGATGCTGGCCCAAGCTTCCTCAACATCCCTGTGGTGGTAGCAATGTTCACCATTTTGTCCTCGATCATGTCGGATGTTAATGACAATGATCGAGAATGCGATCTCCAACTGCAGAGTGAGAATGCTCTCACTTTTGGGGAGGATCTGGTGCTTTAACTTGGCATCGGGGTAGTGTTGTTGGTTTATCTGCTGTCTTTGTGTCCTTAGCGGGTGTCAGTGGTATCTTTGAATCAGATTCAGTGTTTGTATTTGTTGATGTAGAAGGTGCAAACGAAGATTTGGAGGGAAACTGTTTCTGTAAGCATGTGCACTGTGGTCCAGGAAGAGGTGTTAGTGTGAGACAGAGACTGATACTGTTTGAGTTGAGGCAGTTACTTTTGGTGTGGGCGTTGTTACAACTGATGAAAAAGTGCTTTGTTGTTTCGGAGGAGAAGTAGACTGAAACTTGAGACAGGCGTCAGCCAAAGGAACTTTCTGAATGGTGGTCATTTCCTGGATGGCTCTCTCGTCTTTAAATTTGGAACAAGTTTCTTGACCAGGCAGGGTGGTTGCTTTTATAGTTGATACAGTGTAAGGTGGAAGTGCAGGAGTCAGTGATGTGGCTGGACTGGCCACATTTTCCACAAACGGAAGGAGCTGTGCAGATTTCTGTGTGTGACCAAACTTCTGACACTGAAATCAGTGCTTTGGATTTGGTATGTACAGTCTTAATTTGCAAGATTTGATGTATTCAGGGAGGTCAATCTTCTCAAATGTCAATATCAAAGATGATGTAGGTGTGAGTGTACAGTTTCGTCTAACCTAAATATGTCTGACAACTTCTGGTCTTTCAACTCATCCTTGATCTCTTCCAGATTCATATGGATAAGGTCAAAACGACCTTTGGAAAACTTTAAGAATCTATGAACGCTAACCCTGATATAATACGGTCCTAAAGTCTTCGCTCTGAGAATGAGTTTTTTACATATCACATTGTCACCACATATACCGGTTAACGCCTTGTGTATTAAAAATGGGGAAACACTTTTAAAACCACATTCATCACCTGATATTTCCAGATACACAGAACATTGAAAAAATAGAATCTATAAAAGAGTAAAAAATTCATTCCTCACTTACCAGAACCCACAAATGGGACACATTCTGTACCACTATGGTCCGACATTCTGTCTCGTGAAGAACATAGCTGCTGTACAGTTTTCAACTTAGCTAAAACCTACGGGTCACTGTACATTAACAGCTCTCTACCAAAAGAGGGTTATCCCTCAATTGGAGTAGCCTAACCAGCATTGGCTAATTGCTGGCTCCCGGTCTTCGGACAATAAGACACCCAAAAGGTGTGTTGGTAGACGACACCCACAGATTGTCTCATCCCTCAACCACCCGGCTCCTCACCTCATCCTATCGGGGTTACTGTGCCCAGCTAAGACACAGGTGGTAGCTGTTTTGTGTAGGGACTTCTTTACGGAAAGGAAAGGGGTGAAAAAAAAAACTGAAGAGAAAGACAAAAGGCGAAAGAAGTACAATCCCCTACACATCTCTACCACACCAAAGTTGTTGGCGTTCAGCTCGCAAGGAAGGGCCACCAACCAGAAGGCAGATGTGTTCAAGTGGAACATATCTATCTATCTGACTTCCGGTACACTCGGAGGATCCCAACTTGACCCCAAGACCTTAGGAATTGCAGTGATTTTGAACAGGGCTAATAATTCAGCAGTGGGTAGAGGCCATAATGGTGGGAGTTATTCTTGGTGGAGTAAGTACATCCCACCCCTTCATCAGATTTGGGCCCCATCTGTGTAAATCCACTGACGATCAACATGGTCCTGAAGGAAAAGTTGGTGATATACAAAACCTGAAGTGTCAGCTTTACCTAATGCTAAAAGGTCTAGCACAGGGCATGGTCTTGGGGCTAGCCATGATGGTGAACAGTGTACTGGTAGTGGTACTGGGTCTGGCACGTGGACGATAAAGTGTAGTTAGACATTCCAGTAGACGTATTCCTACTGGCCTTGTTGCTGTGTGGTGGATTCCATATAAATGTGGAAGATGAAGTTCAAAATCAGATTAAGCATAGGATGCTTTTGGAGTACCTGTAGCTTCAATGTGTTACTTAAAAGTAGTTTTCATCTGTGTGATGTGAATGAGGGTTCGCCTGATTTTACATAAAGGCATGGAATTTGTGAAATTCAAAATGCATCTCTGGGGAGTCTTATGCCTGTATGATGTATGCTATCAAGTGTCTTGAGGTATGATTCTCTAGCAGATGAATTCACTACAGAACCATAACCTAGCTTTGAGCGGACAAGGGCACGGTAAAAACAGAGCATGCATTGGCATCTCACCGAGAACTTAAAAATGTTCAAGGAATGTTGACAGGAGAGTTTTAGCTGGTTGAGATGGGGTTTCCAGTTTAACTTCTTGTCTAGAAGAAGACCTAGAAAGTGAAACATCTCTGCAAAAGGAATTGGTGTTCGTCCTAGGAAAAGATTGGGGTCAGATGCCAAAGGAACGTAAAATTAAGTTTTTGAATGACAGACTTCAAATCCGTTCGAAAAACAACACTGTGTGACTTTCT
Organism: Machilis hrabei; assembly: GCA_003456935.1. NCBI lineage: Eukaryota > Metazoa > Arthropoda > Insecta > Archaeognatha > Machilidae > Machilis > Machilis hrabei. The sequence goes on from KZ873108.1 coordinate 5,902, forward strand.
TAATTGTAAGTTGAAGATGGCGGGTGCATGAGTGTGTGTGATGTGAACTGTTGTCAATGGTAAAGACGTAAACATAAAGCGAACAACATATAGGGTTTGACACACAAGTAATGAGGCCACTGATGGCTATGACAAAGAGGGTGACACTTACCCCAGAGCACTTTGGTTCCGCCATCTTCCTGGTCATATGGCTCAGACACAACTGAACCTAAATGGACTTGAAAGTTACAAGAGCCCACAAAATGTTTAACAAATATCAGAAAACAGCCACGAAAACCCAAGTTTATATCTTGGGCCTTTTCTAGGAAAAAGAAAACTGTGAGTTGTTGCTAGTGCAGAAAAGCATCTTGTATTGCAGATTCTAAGTTGACAAGGTAATGGTGGAAACCATATTGTTCCCTGCAAAACAGATTTTTTTATACCAGGACCCATACATGAATGTTCACCATTCACTCTAGGGCAGAAGCCCACGTATCAATGCACTAAATCCTAAGAAATGCTCAGGTATGCGAATTCCAAGCGTCGGCAGAAAATTCAGACCAACTATAAACTCAGTGGTACGACAATAGGCGTAGTTAATGAATACAAGTAGGATATTTAGGAGTATTACTGTGCGAGGATCTGTCATGGAATTCACACGTTAACTATAGTGTAGGAAAGGCGTTACGAAATTTAAGATTTGTTAAAAGGATGTTAAGTTCTTTACAAGTTAAGCAATAAGCAAATCATGTACACTACTGTAGTTGTGTTTGGGACCTCACCAAGTAGGTTTAATAAACTACAAGGAAGCACGGTTTGTGTTGGGTCGTTGCGATAGATTAGATAGCATATCTGAACTGTTGGAACAACTAAATTGGGTTTCATTAGCAGAAAATCGCCACAAAAATAGGATGAAAATGTTTAAACAAATCATTGATGGTCGACTCAATTGTCATTAAACTGTGAACACGTACTGCAAATAGTTATGTATCTAGGTAAAAACAATCATGTAAATAAGATAAGGGAGGTTAGGTGTAAGACGGACGGGTATTTGTGGTCTTTTTTTCCTCGGACAATTCGGGAATGGAATAGTATAGGTCTAAGAGTTGGTGCATTGCACCCCCTGCCAAAGAGTACAAGTTGATTGTAGGGTAAGATGTAGATGTAACTATAACGTGTGTGAAACTGCTTTTCATCGGCATATAACATCTTCAGGTCACACTGCTGACCGTGACACAATAAAAACTTTTGATGCTTAGCTGCATCAATTACACAATTATTCTCAGTCAAAGAAGTTGACCAAGGACGGCTGATTTTTTGGAAAATCCATTAAAGTTAAAATTCACCCTTCACTTACCAGCAACCACAAATGGGTCGTATTTGGTACCACTACCGACTGGCATTCTGTCTCGTCTTGCAATTTTCAACACAGCTAAAAGCTACTGGTCACTGGACACCAAAACCTCGCTGCCAAAAACAAAGAAGGGTTTACCCCTCAGTTAGAAATAGCCTAACCTGCACTGGATAATTACTGGCTTCCTGTCNTTGGACAATAAGAGGTCAAAGAGGCGTGTTGGTAGGTGACACTCGCATGTTGTCACTTCCTTCAACCTCCAGTTTCCTCACCTCACCCTATAAAGGTCGCTGTGCCCAGCTAAAACACAGGTAGTGGCTTTTGTACATTAATTAAAGAAAGAAGAAGAGGTATAGAAGAGAGGAAATTATGGAAAGGAATGTAAGAAGGCAAACTGGCAAAACAAAAAAGGGATCCTTGGCGCATCTTCACTTCATTAAAGAAATTGTTGGACCTTTAGCATGCAAATGGGTTGGCTAAAGAAGAATAGCACGAAACCCACTTTACATACCAGGAGCACCAAACAGAAGTCACTTGTTATGACACTTGCTATTTCTATCCTACCATCATTCTGCAACTCAATTCGATCTTATCAATATAAAGACATTGTCCTTTTCACAAGTAAGATGAATCGGTTATACAGGTGCTCTACAAAATGTGTTTGGTTTTTCAGTGCTGTAATGAAAAAAAGTTCAGGAATCATATAATGGCAGCACAAGTCTTTCTTTCTTGGTTAAAGTTGGTACTATACATAACTTTAAAAAACTCAAGAACCCTTAAAGCCAAAAATGTTGACTTTATTTGGATGAAAATCACTTTATGGGCTCTCTGCACACCCTGGAAACGAGAGACAATGCATTAGCTTGCATAGAAGAGAGAGAGAGAGAGAGAAAAAAAGAGAACACCACATGCAAGGCTGCAGATAAGGTGAGTACTACCTTGATACATCATTTGTGAGACCAGGAAATTCTTATACAGTAAATTAAAATACCTATATCAATAATAGTACTTTTAAGGTTCACAAAAATATTAGATTAGGCAAACTTAACATTGTTACTGTTAACTGTAGAAGTGTGTGAAACAAGTACGTAGAATCACATGTACTAACAGAAGTAACTTACTCATGAGGAGGTACGGACGTGTTTAAGGAATGCCACAGGAGAGAAGGAAATATACTTAAAATAGAATTAATATCCATGCTAAAGTTACAGTATTTTAGGGATATTAAGAGAGCACTGAGAAAAGAGTGCAAATTAAGAACAAAGTTAAGAAAAGCTCATGATAAATTTGTGGAGATAGTTTTAAAAGTTACAATATAAACTTAATATTATGCAGTGTTCAGACCTCTTGGGGAAGTTTTAGTGGGTTGCCTACCTATCAGGTAAAAGCTAAAACTTCAACTGCTGTCCAGCACACCAAGGACTAGACCAAATTTAATGTATATATTTTATCATATTTAGTGATGCTATTGGCAACTTTTCTAAACCCACCTCCATGGAAATTCTTAAGAAAAAGAAAAAAACTCTTTTTCAACCAATCCTAAATCGTTCATAATTTTTCACTGAAAAAATAAACTGATGGAAGAGAAGAAAGCTGATATCATTACTGCTGGACGATTCAGTGTAAAATCGTTAGCAGTGGCATGCAAAGTGCCAACGATATTAGTATATGTCAATAAAAACAATGTTACTGAAAATATGAAAGGGAATAAATATGAAATAATGTCTAGTTCTCAACAAATTTTTTAAGTATGTTGTGAACTCTGTCACACATAACCTAATGCAACACTGCTAGCTATGTACTGGCATGCGAGAGTAATTTTGAACAAAAATGAGATAACCAATGTGTTTGCATTGTAAAGACCGACAAGACAAAAAAACATGGGCTGATATAATTTTTGCAACAACTATCCTCACACATAAGTTACAAAATTATTGAAACAATGAATTAAAGACTAAAAATGCAATTTTCAATCGAGTGTCTATTTTTTTAATATTTGTATAGTAAATGCGACTAAAGTGTAAAAGTCACCGTTAAAAAAACTAGTTCTTGGCATATTTAATCTACGAATTAACATTTACTGGCAGATGTTAGGTTCCATGTAGNCCACTTTTAGCACTGACTATAAGTTCCAACATTCTTTGCAAGTTTTTAACTGACTGCTTCTACACCAATTCTGCCTGAGTTTTTCACAAATTAGAACTATCAACCCAAAGCTGATGAACTAGGTCAGTTTCTTGACCCTGATATACCATTTGCTCTTGATATCTCCTAACAAAATAATCCAACGAATTTTAATTGATCTGTCTGGGGACTAAAAAATTGCACTGTAAAATTGAGACATTTGGATATTAAGAATTAGTCTATATTTGTTGTCTGACTATCAACCCATTTCAAATCACTAGACAGGTTGCAAGTCAAAATGTCAAGAACATTTTTTTTCAATGTCATTTTCGACCAGTCATTATGTTTACTGAACTTACTCACCTGAAAGCACCGTTTCAAATGTTTCTAGAACTTAAGTGTGAGAAAAGACTCTAAAAAAAATTGTATCTGTCTGTTCTCTGCTACTCATAATATTCTTTGCATTAAACTTAGTTTGCCTGTCATCAATTCCTACCCTGAATTTCATTTTAGTAATGCATTACGTTCAAAGTATATTTGCTGTCTTTTCCATATCTGAGCATTAAACCTAAAACATTTCCCTATCTATATGCAGTGTTGTCATGCACTTCTTCCTTTCTGAAATGGCTATGCTATGAATTACAGATCAGCAAAAGTCAGAGGCCTTCTTCAATATGTCAACTAAACAATGTGTATTTCACAAGTTACAGTGCTAAGTGTATGATGACATTTCATCAACACATCTCGCCAACCAATGTGTCTGTGTAACAATGGGTTTTATGAGATTTCACGAAAATCAGACACTGGCCATTGATCTCTCTAAATGTATGACAATGCTCCATTGGCTCCACTTAGAAATCAGTAACATTATTGTATCACCAATAGTTCAGGATGAGGGGAGGGGAACACATACTACTAATGCAATAAAATCGCAGTGTGCACATGACAGACACATCCAAAAGTTTTTTTTTTACTTTTTGCATCCTTGTGGCAGACAGACTTCTTTTGCAACACCTGACACCATAAACTACAAAGACTGTCACAGCAGTTCCAATATCATGCATGCATAACTGTTTTTCATCGGCATATAACATCTTCAGGTCACACTTCTTAGTCTTGAGAGAACAGGATAATTTGTGCATTAATGATGTATAACATCCTACCAACACTAGACAGGTCATTCCAGTTGGATCAATGTTTATTTTGATTAATGAAGATGATTGGGCATCTGAAACATCCACGCCTTACACAGATGTAGAGTTCGGTACACTAACCCCTCAAGACCAGACTGGTCGGCTTGTTGCATAGTGGTTGGAATTCTAATACTGAGTGCTGATGAAGTGTCACACTATATGTTTTTAAGGTTCCAAAAAGTAAACATGAAAAGAGTGTTGCAAAATATTTTGAGCTTCTCCAAAGACACAGAGGAATAAATTTGTCACACACAAAGCATTTGAAGGACATAAAACAGCAATTTACTTATCAGAAGTTTCAAAAGCATAGAACACGAGATGCTCTTCATAAATTCACTTACAAAACTCAAATCTGTAGGACACAGAACTGAAGGCTAACAGTTGTTAGTTCAGACAAAAAAAGCACCAGTGCTGTTCAATATAGTAGATACCCAACCCATTTCTCTAGAATCTGAATGGGAAGCCAATAGTGGAGCAGGCAAAAACAGAAAGCTAGTAGCTGTGGTACAAAAACCCAAAAGAAAAGCAATGTAGTACATTGTGTAATAGAAAATGTATTGACTGGTGTTGTAAACAACATTGCCATTTACTAAAGAAAAATATAATTCATAATGCAATGGTTTTCCTTACACCTGAGAGTAAAATATCAGTTTCCTAGCCCAGGTTAGTTTTTGTACACTAAAACACTACTAATTATAAGTCATATGACTGGAAAATAATCCACAGATGACAGAACTGTATTGATGTAATAAAGTTACACAATATTGTATTACCACTCTAGTGTAAACCAAATGTCTTTGCCTACGATTATGTTACAAATGCTATTTTATACAGCACTTACGGTCTGCTTCAGAAAAGGCATAATTTTGGAAGAACATAAATTTCATGCATCATCATCAGCTGCATCTGATCCTTCAGTGTCTTCAGTCTGCTGTAAGGAAAGCAACCAAGCACTGTCAAACATGCAATATAAGCAAAGGTTCAAATGAGGGTACAAATTAATAATACAAAAGAAAATCAACACTCGGGGTAAAAAAACACATCACAAGCCAGGGTATTTAACAAAACAATGGAAAAATTATGCAAAAAAATGTTATAATCATGCAGCTATTATTACACACTGCTTCTGTTTCAATATATATATTTGCATTTGTGCTGCCAACAGATCTTTGCCATTGTTGTGTCATGGTGGCGATGTGTAAGTTACACTGCTTATTACCAACATATTGACTTATAACAAGTGTGATGCTCCTAAATACTGAAGTTTTGCTGACAATAAATACAGCCACTAGAAGAATTTAAGACATAAATCACAGAACAGGTCTAATGAGGAGTTCGGCTATAACTCCGTAAATTTGCCAAGGAATTTAGTAAGTTAGCATAAAATTAATACCTATTCCTGCCTTCAAAACTCATATATCTACGTAGACTAATCTTAATCAGAACCCCAAATCGTGAAAAGCAATCTATTTCTAACCACTATTAACAATACCTTATATCAAGTGTTTTCATATTCCCCACTTTACTAGCAATTCAATGTCTAAACATGGGTCGGATTCTGAACAGTTATAAAAAATACTACCCTTGGCCTCAATACACAATGCACCTTGTTTGTGAATCACATGAGCAGATCACTTTAGTTTGCTTTGGTTGTCCTTGAAAGTGCTGCAGATCAAGCAAAGCCTGTTACATTTCCACTCTTCTCTTGCAGACCAGCTATAATCTAAAAGGTTTAGGTCTGGAGATACAACCATCAACTGCATGTGCTGGTTACGATCAGTTAGCAACTATTATTTCAAGGTCAGGGAGGTGCAATAATTACTGCAAGCAGTTGTAGTTCTGCAACTGCTCAGAACTGTCCCATGTTAACATGCTTTTTTAATTCACACGTTTCTTCTATAAGCTCCTAATGGCATGGCCTTTTGTCATCACTCACCCTGTGTATTCCTGTACTAATACTCCTGTGTTAAATAACCTATTAGCAGAAGGTTTAGCTGGCTAAGTGCAGTAAGTAATGGGCTTGCAGACACAATAATGGTCACGGATTTGAGCCGTCAATGGGCGAGCTATTGAGTTCTACAGTTAAAAATATTTAAATTGTCAGCTCCCAGGAACAAAAACACTGAGGAGAAAAGTCAAACATAACTCAACGGGAAAACTAAATTTACAAATAAATCACGTAATCTTTTCCATATTAACCGTTCCTCTCTGAATTATAATTGTTACCAATATGAATTCCAAATGCATCTCCTCAGAACTACTCACAAAGTGAAGCTATCAACTCCACAGCCAACCACAAACTGAAATACATTAACAGATGTTTAAAGTGATGGACGTAGCTTGCGCATAACGAAAACATGCACAAACCATATTGAAAAACAAGAAGGAAAAACACATTCACTCTCTATGGAATTCTAGCCAACGAAGTTCTGTATCTATCACCATGCACTTGTTTTACTTGGGGAAGTGTAAAATAAAAATGACAGCAGTCCAGTAGGCTTTATGTTTTATTGCTTAGAGCTTGAAAGTGGCATATACACCGATTAGCCAAAACATTAAAACCACTTCTGAGCAATGCAAATTAGCACGCATACACTCAATGAGCTTCACTTGCCAAGGTCACGAACGATATATATATAATACCTGGTTTGGAGCTCTCTCGGTCAGTATTTTGTTTTGTCTCATCATGGGAAAAGCAAAGGCTTTATCCGATTTTGACAAAGGCCAGATTATTATGGCCAGACCCCATGGTAAGAGCATCTCCCAAACAGTGATGCTGGTAAGCTGCTCACACTAAGCAAGAGTTAGTACCTAGTAAAGATGGTCCAAAACAGGTGAAACTTTGAGCTGTCGACAAGGCAGGGCCAGCCATGACTCACTGATGCCAGAGGTCAGCACAGGCTTTCTCGTCTTGTCTGTACTGGCAGGAGGAATGCTGGGGCTAAAATTACCCATAATATCAATCGTGGTGATGGGCCCAATGTGTCCAAACACAGTTCTTCGTACACTCTTGGATATAGGTCTCTGCAGCCGTAGACCCATTCATGTGTCGATGACTGGAAAAGGGTTGCAAAGTCAGATGAATCCCATTTTTTGTTCCACCATGTGAATGGGCAGGCACAAGTGCAATGTTTAGCGAAGGAAACCTTCTCGACTGGATGCACTGTTGGACGAACCCAGGCGGGTGGAGTGAGTGTGATGGTTTGGGCAATATTTTCTTGGGGAACACTTGGGGCCCATTTTTGCTGTAGAACAAACTGTTACATACCACAACACTGTGGGTGACCCAGTACACCCGTTTATGGTGACCGTTTTACCTGGAGGAGATGGCATATTTCAACAAGATAATACTCCACGTCACACTCCAAAGAAGGTTCACAAATAGTTCCAACAATATGACAAGTTTTCTTTATTGCCATGGGTCCCAAATTTGCCAGACATGAATCCAATCGAGCATTTGTGGTTTGACTTGGATAAAGCATTATAAGTGGCATCACCCTAACCACGTAATTTACAGGAAGTGAGGGATCTTCTGTTGCAATCATAGTACCAACAGTCAAAAGACAACTACCAACATCTCGTTAAATCTATGCCTCGTTGAGTGAGAGTTCTTTTGGCATGGAGAGGAGGGCAGACATCATATTACGTAGGTTATTTTAATGTTTTGGCTGATGGGTATGTATGTGTGTGTGTGTGTGTGTGTGTGTGTGTGTATATATATATATATACTATATTTATACAGGGTGTAACAAAATCCAACCACCAAACTCACAGGATTTGTAGAGAAACCAAGGTAAGTAAAAGTAACANATGAACCCATGTCTGGAAATACAGGCAGTACGTGCTAGGTTTCTGGACGATCATCGAGTAGCACCTGGTATGCTACGTAAACAACATATCTAGGTGCTAGGACTTCTGATTTTTGAGTGACCGGTAAGGGGATTAAATAAAATGAATGGAATTAATCAGTTAGGGTGTATTCAAGTGCTATTGTAATGTACTTAGCCTTCACAAGGTTTGTTCGAAATGTCGGCCCTCTACTCAAACGTACTCCGTACAACGATCCTTCAATGACTGGCACACATGCTTCAACACACCAGACATCTTGCAGATCTGGGCTTCGGCTGCTACTACCCGGCCGATGAGATCCTCCTCTGATTCAATCAGTGGTCCCCCCAAAAAAAAGAAATTGAGAGGGGTAAGGTCTGGAGATTGCGCAGGTGTGTCCACCACGCCCAATCCAGCAGTTTCCAAATGAGTTGTTCAGATGGTCTCAAATGGGAATGTCGAAGAGAGCTGGCGCAACGTCAATCTGAAACCATGTGGAGCCAAATCTCCATTGGGACTTCCTCAAGTAGCTTAGGCAGAGTCGTTTCAAGAAACCTCAGGTAAATGGGGGCAGGGCATTGAGTCTTGGAGGGAGCATGTACGAGGCCTGTTCAAAAAGTATCCGACCTTTGGTCGGGAAAAATATGAATCCTCACCTGGAGGTCTAAAACCCCAATCCCATTCAAAGTAGTCTCCTTGGGATTGCACACACTTCTCCCAGTGGTCCCACACTTGTTGAAAGCATTTCTGGAACACCTCTAAGGGAATGGGTTTCAGCTGGGCTGTTGCGATCTGCACAATGTTTTCTCGTGACTCAAATCTGGTCCCTTTCAGTGGCATTTTCAGCTTGGATAACAGCCAAAAATCAGAAGGAGCCATGTCGGGAGAGTAGGGAGCCTGACGAACTACAGAAGTGCTTTGTTTGGCCAAGAAAGTCTGAATCAGATGCGAGGAATGAGGTGGTGCGTTGTCATGATGCTGCCAAGTTCCCGCTTCCCTCAGATCTGGTCTCCTGCGCCGCACGGCATCACAAAGGCAACGGAGGACCTCCAGGCAGTACTCTTTGGTAATGTATTAATGCCCTTGTGGTGCGTACTTGTGATGCACCACCCCATGGGAGTAAAAGAAACCGGTTTGAATGTCTCCACTACGACAACTGTGCCTTGGTTTTTGGGGTCGTACTTGTAAACCCATGACTCATCACCAGTGATCAACAGTGTTCAGGAAGTTGGGGTTGCGGAGTCCAACATGTCCTGCGAGACTTGCAGACGGAGTTGCTTCTGCTCAGTCGTTAGCAGTTTTGGCATGAATTTCGCGGACACTCTCCACAAGGCCAAATCCTCACTCAAAATGGAATGTACCGAACCAATACTTATCCCCACCTCATCTGCAAGTTCTCGGACTGTGATAGAAAGGTCCTGAATGACCAAAGTCCGCACTTGGTCAATGACATCGTCATTTCGGCTTCTTGTGGGCCTACCAGAATGTGAGTCGCTCTCCACCGATGTGCGGCCATCTTTCAACTCCTTAATTTGTGTGATGCCCATGGAATCGTTGCCAAGTGCCTGCTGAATCTTCCGAATGATTTTCCACTTGGGTATCACCAAGCTTGATGCAATACCGCTGTTCAAGTCGTTCTGTCATTTCGCGGAAAATGAAATTCCATCGGGCACTCAGTACACTCCCTCACTCACATGCTGACTGCAAGCGACTTACACTCTCTGCAGGCGGGAAACAATTCATGCTAGTGCATGAAGGTACCCTCCACCTCCCCACCGGAGGACACCTCCCGTGCTTCATTTGTTTCCGTGGAAAAAATTCAGGTCGGATACATTTTGAACAGACCTCGTATGGCCCGACCAAGTTATCACCAACAATACTAGCCCATATGTTGACAGAAAACCTATCTTGGTGGTCGTGAAGTAAAAGCTTGTGAGGATTTTCCTCTGCCTAGAGGTGACTATTAAGGCTATTACATATTTCTCGTGAGAAGGGTGCTTGATCAGTAAATAAAACTAAACTGGAAAAACAAAAGTCATTAGCACAAGTCTGAAGATACCACTGGCAAAATTGAAAACGACAATGAAAATCATTGTCTTTAAGCACCTGTACTTTCTGCATGTGAAACAGATGTAGTTGTTGTTCATGCCTCACATGCCAAACAGCAATGTGGTCAACACCTATTTCAAGTCCAACTCGCCTTGCGCTGGTAGATGGCTGTGCCGTCACCCTATCCAACACTTCCCATTTGAAACTCAGTGAGCGCACTGTGCATCAGCGACCAGCAATGGGTCTCCCTCCCCTAAAAACAAACAAAGTGGCACCTCTGGTCAAACAGATTTCAAGACAAAACCCTGAACATCTGCTGTGACTTACTTACCGTTAATGAACCAGTTTTGCATAAGCTTAGGTCAAAGGCAACACATGTACTATAATGTGGACCTTGCCTGCCAGGAAATCTCTACACGTACAAATGTTGTGCAGCTCTGGAATTAGCATCAGCAGCACCGTAAAGGTGCATGCCAGCCCGTTCCGCCCATGTGTAACGCTCCATTATGACAACACTGACTACTGATCGCTACACTCCGTGTCAGATGACTACAAAGAGCAACTTATTGCGTATTGACAAAACGTAAGCAATCAATGATGGTGCCACCAAACCTTGGTAGGTAAATGAGTTAACTGGTTGGTTGCCTACTTACCAGGTGCTAATCGATGCTTCCACACTGCCTACCGCGTGTATTTCCGGACATGGGTTCATATGTTACTTTTACTTATGTTGGCCCCCTCTACATCTCCTACGAGTTTAGTGGTTGAATTTTGTTATACCCTGTATTTGTTTCTTTCATTAATTTTCTTTGTAGTTGAGATTAGTGGTTGTATCCATGTTAAGCTTAAGAACAACACTTGCCTTTTGCTGTACGTCTTTCTTTTCCACTCACCATTGTGGTTTCAAAAGACACGTACAGCAATATATACGTTGGCATAATATTAAAAAAAAAACTATTTATCTGTAATCAGAATAGCTTTGTCTTCAAATCAACATAATAAATAAATAGGAAACACACCTGATTTAGGTATAGTGATACACGAAACCATACTGCACTAACTGGGAGTAGTAATATTTATGATTTCCAGCATTAAACTTGTTTTATGAGTTGTGAGGCCAAATGTCACTACACAAAGGCTGCAAAGCTAGACTCATATATAACAAGAAAACTTTGCCACTGTTTATTCAACTGGATCCACCTTGTGTGTTTGTATGGCTGGATATGCTCAGGAGAAATGAATATGTGCAAGGACTCGCAGCACACAGTGTTCCTATTCCTTTTTCTAACAGCACTACCATATTCCCTCTTGCAACACTGTACAGTAACAGTCAGCCTTTTACAAAGAACACTAACAATTAAATGTTAAAAAACACACTATGTTATTCATCACTGCATCAACAAATGTAGACAATGAGAAATTTTATGAACATAAATTATGTGATTTTGCTTATGGAAATAAATGCAATGAATATAATGGATAAAGTTATACAAAAGAACCTTGATAGGAAGAAATCCTGATTCAGCAGGTGCAGGACTACCTCCTATCATTTGTGACTCAATATTTTTTAGCACCCAGTGATGATCACAAATTTCCAGTGCTTCCCACTCTGCTTTAAAAGCAGCTTTGGGATCAGGTGGTATTGCCATTGCAGCTCCAGTTAACTGATCCTGCATCAAACGAGCCTGATCTGCAGCTGAAAAGGGCAAATAAAAATATGATTGAGTGCTATCTCATTAGCAAGTACAGACTGACTTTGAAAATAGCTTGTTTAATATATAACACATGTTGAATGGTTCAAACAATGTATGTGCTGATTATAACAATATATTGCACATCCAACAGAATCTCAATAAAATTTCATTTCTCTTATGTAGTGCTTACAGATACCCTATAACCTTATAAAGTAGCCCTAACTAGAACTAATACAATTAGACATTTTCTATAAAAACATGAACATAGTATGATACAAAATGTTCCAAAGTATGCCATATGTTATTCTTCAAGGGTAGTTCAAATAAAAAATGTATCTCCCCATAGG
>KZ873109.1:7116-17501 GCA_003456935.1 Machilis hrabei
ACAACCTAACGCTGCACACCAAGACGTTACTTAATTAAAAAAGAAATTCGAGTATAATGCACGGGTTTTCTCATAACATCGCATGTAATACGAAGATTAGCTTCCGGTCGCTGCGTTTAGTAGTGACACCATGCGGTGGAGTTTGGCAATTGTCTTCCCCATTGTCAAACTATTTTCTTCATCTTTAGTGACTTGAAACTAAATGTTAACTGTTAATTATACATGACGTCTTTTCACTATTTTGCATTTAATGTTTCTATGTTTATGTAGGTTTAGAAATTAAAGTTGCACTATCTGAGCTTCTCCTTACTTTAAAAATGTAATTTCAACTGAGTTGTACGTCAACTGATATCTGATTATTCATGTACCATACTAGTAGTTGTATTAATATCGCAGGACAAATGTTTAATGTCAGTTTCCTAACAGTTTAGTTCTTTTAGCAATATCTGTCTTACAAATTTCATCAATTTCTGCGGTAATTCCATAATGATGTGTTACAAAAATAGTTAATCGAGGATATTATCTATTTTTTCAAACTACTGAACTTAATGCGTCACCATATTTTTTATGGTATCCAAGTATTTTAAATTAACCACAGTTTTTAATAATTACACTACGATTATGAACATTTTACGGTTACATTATTTACTTCGATGAAGAATAAATAGTTTAGAAATAGTGTTAGTTAAAAGTGAGTAAGACTCTACATAAAAAGTTATTATTTTTTCGGTGACATAATATTTCAATGAGTCGTTACCGTTTACCTGATTTCGCTATTGCTATTGGATTATGGTCCTACTGTTATGGCATCTCAGGTCTAATGGAGACCCCATCCGCGTCGTAATGACGCTTCAGGATAACTGAATTTTGCCACTCAGCCGGACACATAGCCGGAGGTGGGATTTTTTTACATCGAACACATATCGATGGGACCCGCCTTTTACGTGCCTCCCGGAACACGACTACGATCATACCTTAGTGTGGAGTGCTTCACAGGCAGACTCGTAGGATAACCCTTTTTACCCAGGGATAGGAGCCGGCCCCGGGATTTGAACCCGGGACCTCCCGATCAGGAGGCGAGCACTCTAACCACTAAGCCAACCTGTCGGTCATTTTGATTTAAAAAATGGGTTTATATGAGAATTGCCATTACTTTTAACGTGCACGTAAGACACAAATGTCTATATTGAAACATTTACAGTGTCACATTAATATTCCCTGTAATTTCAATTTCTTAAACTCTAGAAATGACTCCTTCAGGATTTTGCATTGTTTTGGCACAAGCTCTGCCATCGCTCTATAATTTTTATTAAAGCAATGTTGCAAAGTAATACGAGAGTTGGATTCAATGCCATATCTAGCAAGCCAAATTTAGGGACTCTATAATATTATACTAATTATTTTCCTAAACTTCAAATGGTTGATGCAAGAACAATACGTTATAATAAACGGCCTGTGAAAANGGGGTCCTTAAAAGAAGCCTTTCGATCAATTTACTCTTGAAGTTTTAGAAAACTCCCACTTCATCTAAGAGGACAGTTTACTTGACAGGAGAACTACACATCAATCTTTCTATTGACTTAACGCGTGAAAAGGCTGAGAGGAAAAAGGTTAACTGTTGCACGGGTTGAGCAGAATAAACGGAGAAAGACTGAGAAAAGAGCCTGCCAGAAGTGACGAATGGTTTTCCAGTCAATTACATATTAAAATAAACACAACTATCCACCACTTAGCAATCTTGTAGTATCCTTTCACGTGTTGTAAGGACAAATAATTTGAGACGATCCAGTCTTTGAATAAGAATTTGAACGTTTATAAACAGTACACCTAAAAATTTAAAACTGTTACAATTGTTTAAAAAAAACTCTGTAGGCATAAGATATGAATGTGTAGACGTATGTAAATTTATACAGGTAAGATGTGATACAGAAGTATATGTTTTCTACGTTTTCCAAAACGAGGCATCAATTATATAATAATTTGTATACACTAGAACAGTGTTTTATACAGGATGTTTCAAAATTCCTGTGTAGAATTTGAATTACATATGGGTTACAGCCTCAGGAGCAATTTCCCGTTTCCGGAANTGGTTCATTACGGCGCTATGCTTAATTGAAGTTACGTATTTCTGGGAGTATCTTCGGCAACACCGCATCGGCGCTCGTAGCAGCCGAGACAGCAAATCGACCTCCCAGCTTGTCCTGTAAAAAATTAAAAAAATAATTCTATGTTTGCGTAGCTCATTGATTTCGCTTTTGCATCAACCAGCTGTAGCTGGAATCGATTTGAGTTCGAATCCTGGTTGGACTATCTTTTTTTTAATTTTGCCGCTCATTTTCTTTTCTTGCTTTGTGCCTTCTTTTTAGATTTTTGCATAAAATTATTTGTTCGATTAGTATTCATTCGGTAATTGTATTAAAGTCATCCCCTCCCTTTTTTCGGAAAGGTACAAATTTCAAGTTCCTTCCAAACGAATGAATAGTAATTAAACAAATAAATGTATGCAAAAATCTAAAAAAAACACAAATCAAGAAAAAAATAGCAGCAAAATAAAAAAAATAGTTCGACCAGGATTCGAACTCAGATTGATTCCCACAGTTGGTTGAGGCAAAAGTGAAATCACTGAGCTACGCCACACATCGAATTCTATACCTCCGTTTTACAGCACAAGCTGGGAGGTCGATTTGCTGTCTTGCTTGCTACGAGCGTCGATGCGGTGTTGCCAGAGGTACTCCCAGAAATGCATAACTTCAATTGCGCATAGCGCCGTAATGAGCCATTTCCGGACACGGGTTCCCTATCTCCAATTGCTCCCGAGGCTGTCCCCAATATGTGATTCAATTTTTACACACGAATTTTGAAACACCCTGTATATTAAATTTTTGGGGGGTTATTTAGTTTCCTATGCGTTCGTAATTACTGTACCTTGTAGTTGATTAATTTGAAAAAATACACACATTATCTGTGGTCTGCTTTGTATTTTTATAAAGGAATTAGATCAAATATGGTAAGTATCTCCGGTTCCTTTTCTGAAAAGAAAANGTACAATAAACTTGATAATGACTTGAAAAATGTTGTCCACTGGTGCAGTCGTAACGCTATAATTCTAAATTCAAGTAAAACACAGAGTTCACCTAACACAAACAGGATTCGGACAGCTTGCTAAATCTTAATGAAACTGAAATATTAAAACAACAATCGCATTATCACAAAAAGTAATAATCCTGGGAATTATTATTGAACCCCTCCTATCTTGGGCTGAGTACGTTAACTTTCTTTTTTTTTAAATAAAACACTACCTGTAATTGTATAACAAAAGTGATTAAAATTATTTTAATGTATCAAAACAGGTTCGTCTAACCTTCACTTTATTAACGCAAAGTTAGTGGTGTGAGTTTAAACAGAAAACAATGTAAACAGAAAAGGGAAAAACACAACTACAATCGGCTTAACAACAACAAATATGGTGGAATTGAGGCACGCTGAAAGACAGTGCGCACGATTTCCATAGCAACGCAAATTCAATATGGCGGGAATTTTTAAAATTGAAGTAGTGAATCAGATGTGTTGGGCCAAAATAAAAATGTTTTGCATTATGACTTTTTTCCCGCACAACGCACCGTTTGGAAGATATTGTGATGTCACGTGACAACAAAAAACAATGTGGTGGACATTTTAAAATTGAAGTAGTTAATCAGATGTTTTGTTCCAAAATAAACATTTTTTTGCGATATGAGTTTTTTCCCGCACATCGCACCGTTTGGAAGATATTGTGATGTGATGTAACGTGAAAAAAAATTACGTGTTTTCAATTTTTTCTGTAGATTTGATACCAAGGTGAACAACTTTTGCATTTAACATTTTTCTCTAGCTCTTCTGCATCATGGCTAGAATTAGCATCACTCTGTCACAATCCGCTGGGCCCGCGGTTTCCATAGCAACTAAAATCCAAAATGGCGGAAATTTTAGAACTAAAGTAGTGAATGAGATGTTTTGGTGCAAAACAGACATTTTTTAAAATATGACTTTTTCCCGTACAACGCACCATTTGGAAGATAGTCTAATGTCACGTGACAAAAAAAATGGTGGATTTTCTATTTTTTCTGTATGTTTCATACCAAGCTGAACAACTTTTGTATTTAACATTTTTCTCTATCTCTTGAGCATCATGGCTAGAATTAGCGTCAGTCACTTACTTACATACTGATAATCAGCTATATACATTAGATACAGTGTAGTACGACAAATTATGTGTTGTATATATTTCAATATCTAAGGTTACTTAAGTCCATCGATAAATGACGTGTTTTTTCCAACGACTGTTAAACATAAAATTCAAAATTCTGAAACTTGATAGCAAATGTAACAATTTAAGTTAAAAATAACATATTTGAAGGGTAGTAAACGTGAATTTTCAACCATGTGCAATGTGAAGTACCAAAGCACTTAATTATTACAAAAATTGTGTTTTGAATATTTGTGGTCACCACCAATGTAGTGCAAACTTTGTGTATGTCCTATAAATAGCTAAGTCAACATTTTCTAATGCTAGGCCACATAATGTTTATATTTTATAACGGTTGAGATATGTGATCAATCCAGGGTTTTTATTCACACTAAATGTGTAGATTAACAGATTTAGCTTCATATTTGTTTTATGTCAGTCGTATTTAAAGTGTTAGACATTAACAGAATAGGTACGTTAAGTTCAGTACCAGCATCNATTTTGTCATATGCAAACGAAGCGTAGCGCGAAATTTCGTTTCGGTTAAACCGTAAATTTTCGTTCACTTACCAAGCTAAGAAAAATTACTTTCGTGTATATATTTCAATATCTAAGGTTACTTAAGTCCATCGATAAATGACGTGTTTTTTCCAACGACTGTTAAACATAAAATTCAAAATTCTGAAACTTGATAGCAAATGTAACAATTTAAGTTAAAAATAACATATTTGAAGGGTAGTAAACGTGAATTTTCAACCATGTGCAATGTGAAGTACCAAAGCACTTAATTATTACAAAAATTGTGTTTTGAATATTTGTGGTCACCACCAATGTAGTGCAAACTTTGTGTATGTCCTATAAATAGCTAAGTCAACATTTTCTAATGCTAGGCCACATAATGTTTATATTTTATAACGGTTGAGATATGTGATCAATCCAGGGTTTTTATTCACACTAAATGTGTAGATTAACAGATTTAGCTTCATATTTGTTTTATGTCAGTCGTATTTAAAGTGTTAGACATTAACAGAATAGGTACGTTAAGTTCAGTACCAGCATCNATTTTGTCATATGCAAACGAAGCGTAGCGCGAAATTTCGTTTCGGTTAAACCGTAAATTTTCGTTCACTTACCAANCTANGAAAAATTACATTCGCTAATACGTCTTTCATGTGAAGCCCGAAAGACGTAGCGAATGTAAATTTTCGTAGATTGGCAAGTGAACGAAAATTTGCGTTTTAAGCGAAACAAAATTTCGCGCTACGCTTCGTTTGGATATGACAAAATCGATTCTGGTACTGTACTTATGTAGACGTCATGATAGCAGACTATAATATACGCTCAAGAGGAGAATACCTTTTAAGGCTTTAGGTAACACGAGAGGCTTATTTCAATTGAAAACTATACGCAAAAAAAAAGATCAAATGTGGAAATGTATTAACGAAATAAAACAAAAACAGTTTTTAGTCAAAACTGAGAGTAGAAACAATTTTACATTTTAGTATAAAAAATAAAAGAGTATAAATTTACACAACATTCTGTAAGCGTTTACGAAAGGATTGGGAGACAAGTTGTCCAACTCAATTTTAAGCACAAAATTTTGTAAACAACCTTTTTTTCATATCTTATTAGAACATCTCTATAAAATCGTAATAAAAAGGGAAAGTAAATTTAAATTTAACGCTAGAAGACATCTCTATATTAAATGAGGAACTGTTACTGACCAAATGTTCACCCTTCATCTATTACAGACACGTTTAGTGTTATACAGACACACCGCATGTATGTAAACGATAATCCAATTTGGTTTATTTGTCTCCATGATTGATTTTACCGAGAAATACGTTTCATTTACACTCTGGTAATATTCAATGCTCGATTACCCATATATCTCAGGAACAAATGTTGGAATTTTGGTCAAACTTTAACCATTCATTAAATTCCAATGAATCTGAAATATCAGTAAAAAAAACTCACTTTCCTTCATCTGAAGCTAAAGTCAGTGTAACTGTTTCGGTAATTATTCATGTGAATGCGATCCATAATTAATGCAAATTAGTATTTCCATTTCTTTTCAGATTAAATTACTGAAGGTAAATCTTAAGAAAAAATATTGTAAAAATATCTATAGACACTGCTATTGTAATCTTCTTTCAATACTTTGTTGTGATTATACTCAAATTAAAGATACAACTTTGCTTGAGCCGAACTTTACAATTCACGTATATTATGGAAATACGATGTAAAGGATAGTGTATCTGAGATGTTAAGAATATTACGATAAAATATTATTGTAAGAAGAGCGTCATGATTTCAGAACACAGACTCTAGAGGTTTTGTTAGAGCGGAAAATTAGTGAGGTAATGAACCCAACAATTTGCATCGCTAGGTTAGGTTGCCAAATAAAACAGTTTTAAAATGTACATTTTAGGTTGATTGTGGGGTACTATGCAGAGTTCAGTTTCAAAACAATATATTAAATTTTAAAACAATAAAATTTGTATCTGCTAAGACCAGCATAAATATGAGAATAGTTTAACTTGTCTAACAGAGTCGAAGTTTCCGCGAGGGATATTGTGCATACTGTAAGCAAATGCTTGAATAAATTTCCACTAGCCAATAAACAGTCATACATTTGTCTTTTTGTTTAAGCTAGGAGTAGCACTTCGAATGAAGCTGAGTTTACCTATTCGTTGTAATGCTGTAATCCTCATCGATCAGGAAATTAAAATAAACACTTCGTTTTCTCTACATTAAGGAGCTGAAACCCTAAAAACATGGTTTCTTTTGTGTTACTCTATTTGACTTCAAAGTTAAGATTTGAAATTAAATGCTAAAACTCGATGCGTTAAAATAAATCTTCACGAAAATGTGTTAAAGACACGAAAGAGAATCTGAATCAAGCCGCTTGGACAGTACTGATTTATTTTATTTTATAAGTGAAGATAGCAGATATTTATGTTTCAATAAATAAAGTAATGGCAAGGTTTATCTTACCGGACTCAGAAAAGATTGAAAATCAATATTTCATCTATAAAGTCCTCTTGACTTCATCAGGATCTTGTTTGTAGCTTTTCAGTTGGAAATTGTCAAAATAAACATAAGTCTGATATAGTGCACTAGTTTTTCACTGTCCATATTCACTTAGTTACTAAGTGAATACAGACAGTGAGAAACTAGTGCACTATATCAGACTTATGCTTGTTTTGACAATTTCCCAATGGAAAGCTATAATATGAGGTGAGGTCTTCAAACAAAATCCTGATGAAGTCAAAAGGACTTTATAGATGAAATATTGAATTTCAAACTTTTCGGAGTACAGTAAGATAAACCTTGTCATTACATGAATTCCTACTCCAGCTTCAGACAAAATATCAAACAGATATTTAGTTACAATTAACAAAATCTTTGGTTTGGGGAAAAACGTTTACTCCATTTGCCTCATATGTAACACCTGTTTCTCCCCTTTTTTATTTATTGTGTTAATAGCTTACAGAACTAAAATGAATATGTTTTGATATTAACAATGTATATTCTTCTTTAAATTTAACGTCAGTTGTGTATTCCTACTAATATTGTTAGTCTATACTCTCCATATAATGTATCATCCCTCCTTGCCTCTTACTGCAACTGCTGATTCCATAATGTGGCAATGGTGCCATCAGCAAGAATGAAATAATAAAGGAGTTTATATTTTGTCGACTGTTCTATGTATGTATTTATTAGATCATACATTCAACGCTCGGTGTCATTTATGTAAAAAAATATGAGTGTAGATGGTATACGTGTATAATACAAAAAAGGGAGTTTTAATCTTACTTTTAACAACACATTTAATTTCAACCTAGACTATATCAAAGAGTTCTTGATACATACAAATATTTGATGTTTGAATACAATAGTTTTTTTAACGCACCGAGGTAACCTGTTGTTAATAACACACTTCTGCTAACAATTTTTAATATCTCTGACAATTTGTATTCACGTTGGTTAGAATTTACCTTTTGGTTCACATTATATAATCAATGGTATAAGTGCTAATTAGCCCAGTCAACGAAAAGGTATAGAGGGAAATCATTGGAACACTATTTTTGACTTCGTAACTTTGTGTATCCAGCAGTGACACAGATACATGTCAGACAGTCCACTGTCAAGTGTCGCAGTCGTAGCAAAACAATGAATTTCATGAGGTACATACTTAATGTATGCTTTTATTGACTAGATCAGGGATGGCGAACTGGCGGCCCCCGGGCCGCATGCGGCCCGCGGGGTTATTTTGTACGGCCTTAGGAAAGATTAGGAAAAGTTAAATATTTAGTTTCAAAATAAAACAAAATCCTGAAAATTAAGAAATACTGTCATAAGAATAAGTAAACTGTTTAGTTTCAAAATAAAATAGTGTCCAGAAAACCAAGCTACATGAACGAACTTAATCTGAAGTTACACGGACGAAACCAAACACTCTCAGATCTAGTTGGACACCTGGACGGGTTATCAACCGACTAAATATTTTTAAATTCACCCTTGTCAATGGTAACTTGGTACCTACACTTCCCTTCATGCAAAGAGCTGATGGAAGGAAGCCATGACATTGACTTCAAGTTTTACATGCCAATGTTGGACAAGTTCTTGGAGCAATTAAATGAGTGATTTTCTGATTTCCATAGCATGCGACCACAACTCATGTTATTTAACTCGATGAAGTGCGACATTTCAGAGCAAGAAGACAATATCCAATTGGAATTATGCGACCTACAAAGAGATACCCCTTTTTTCAGCCAAGGCAAGAGATTGGCATCGACTTTTGGAATCTGTTACAACGAGAAAAATAGCCTGGATTAAGTGACTTCAGCAGGAGAACTGCATCTACGTTTGGAAGCACGTATATGTGTGAATGCACTCTTTCCATTATGAAGGCAGTGAAATCATAGCAAAGAAACCGATTAACTGAAGCCCACCTTCAAAGATTTGTTAAGAATATCAACAACGTCATTGAAAATTGACTTTATTAAACTTGTTAATTCACATGAGTGGCTTCAAAGTTCTCATTAGGATAATATTTTTAACATTAATATTTGTAATTTATGTCCTTAAATTAGGAACTACTTAAAATAGCATGTTTTACTTATTTCAATGCATATTCCTAAATGTTGGATAAGAAAATGTAGTGTGCGGCCCGTGACGCCAAAAAACATCATATATTGGCCCACCGATATAAAGAAGTTGGCCATCCCTGGACTAGATGGCAGAAGGCTAAGTGGATAAACATTAATAATTATAAAACATAGAAGCCAACTTTAGGCATTAGCGTTCACGTAGCCTTAGTTAGCAATTCAGGTTTACGGTACAGAATTATACTTGATAAAACACTTTAATGAAATTAGCTGGGCATAAATATTCAGCAGAGCCTAAAGAACTATTTTAATTTGTTAATTAATTTTACCTACATAATTTGTTAAGTTATGTATTCAAATATGATCCAAAACTTTTTTAAATACAAATTTTGTTTTATTAAAATATTAAATCATATTAATTCATCTTCACTCTTGAAGCTAGTTTCAGTTTAGCTATAGGCCTACGCTATGAAAACATATAGATCTGTGAAATAAATATTCATTAAAATAACAGTGAATGGATGCATTATAATTAGAATGAAGAAATACATATTTAAAATTGTTATTTGCCATAATTTTGTTTTAATTCGAATAAAATGTTTCCTTCACTTTCATTGAATTTTAATTTTTGACATTTATATATAGCTAAGTCCTAATTAACATTTTCTTAAGGATGATTATTATAAACACTAAAGAAGAGTTAGCAGGGGCCAATTTTAGAGATATTACTGCCAAGAAAATGGTGTTTCTAAACGAAGGTAATATTTGAAACCTTTATTGTAAAATACTAATATACACGGAGAAAAACGGTTAGTTGCAGTGACCACTCAATTTGGTAGTTGGTTATGAACTTTTTGCAGGAACCATGCGATTCGACGGTGTGACCATTCGGTACGTTACTGAAACTGACTACAGATTGGCACGTGAACCAGCAAAGTAGGTTACCAACGATAGAATCTTGGTTTTTCTGACTGAGAGAGCCAGTTGGTTCAATTAGTTCCATAATTTACCACAACACGCAAAGAGCGCTTCCACATGTTTCCTTT
>KZ873109.1:17842-29122 GCA_003456935.1 Machilis hrabei
TCAACCAGCTACTGGGTAAAACCAAAATCAACCCTGAAAGCTGGTTGGTGCAACTAATTATTTTTTTCCGTGTAAAATAGCATTTACTATAAGAACAATTAGACCAGAAATATATCTAATAATGACATAATTAGGTTTTTAGCTTCATATTATGCATTATTTCATCCAACAAAGCTCTTTTGTTTTATCTGAAACATAATTTTAATTAACAAAAAACAGGTAATTTTTCATGAAGCAAGCGCAGCTATACATTTATCTACTGAAATAAGAAGTAAATAGAATATATGTGTCTACATCTACATCTTACCGAGCAATCACCTTCGTGGTGTTACGCATTCATGTTCAAGTGATTCCAAACACGAATCATCCTGAGGAAAAAGGATCAAAAGTATGTTTTAAGTGACGCATCTGATTTCTTGTATTGTATCTCATGGTCGCGCTTCCTAGCTATGCAAGTTGTAAGTCGCCTGCACTTACTTGAGAGTGAGAACTGTTTAACTGTTCTAATCTCCTAATCCTGCATAATTGACGATATACATTGCAAGGTTCTCAACATAACTGATCTAATATATCTTGGATACACTATCCATCCTCTCGTACCGCCTAAACAAATGAAGCTCCCCTAAGCTGTATATACTGAACAAGATTGTGCAACTCCACTTCATACGGATCCCAAACGCTGTAAAGTATAGGATGACAAGAAGCACCAAAGTGTTATAGACACTCTGTTTAACATGTTTAGGACATCGAACAAAAAGCTCTGAAGAAATCGAGGAATACGTAGTACCTTGCCTACGATATAACTTATTTGAGAATTCCATGAAAGTTCGGCCAAGGTACGTATATTCTTTCACTACCTATAACGTTTCTCCACTAAAACGTTTTGATGATGTCTTGATTACGCACTACGGAGGATTTTTTGAATTAAGTTTCAGCCTGTAACGCACCAATCCTATATGAGGTTAAGCGATTCTTGCAGTACATCAAAATAATCTTCATTGGCAACTTTTCCATATAGAACTGTATGGTCATCAAAAAGCCTAACTGTAACCCGAACAGTCAAATACACTGTCTCTATCATTTATCTATAATAAAAACAACAATGAACCCCGCTCACTGCCCTGGGGTACACCCGAAACAACGGCAGCCGAATCGGACATGCAACCCACCAATGTTACTCGCTGAGTAACCTGATAAAAAAGATTAAATCCATTTTACTACTCAAATGTCCTGATAATAGGCTCGCAGTTTGCATAGAAGTTTAGTATGCGGCAACTTTGCAGATGCTATACTGACGCCTTAACATATAAGGACAACCTGTTTTGCCTCGTCCAGTCTACTGGATAAATCTTGAACAAGTAAGATTAATTACGTCTTGCATGGAAAACTGTTACGAAACCCGTATTGTTCTTTAATGAGTAAATTATTCGTGTTAACTTGTTTCTTTAAATTACTACGAACAATTTGCTTCAGTATTTTACTGAAGATAGAGGTTAACGAAACTGCCCTGTAATCTGCTGGGTCATTTTTGTCACCTGATTTATATACCGAAATTACACTAGCAGAATGTGATACTTCAGTAACATATCCAAGGTCTAAGTTCCTCTTGTAAAATAGCGAGGAAAGAACCAATGTTTTCTACTTAATACGATAAAACGCACGAAAGAAAACCGTCGGGACCTGGAGCCTTGTTTGATTTAACCGACCTTAACGCCTTAATAATATATTCTTTGAAAGTAGTAACGGATAACATCGCGTGAGAATTTTTACATGAAAAGTAGTCATGTTAGTCAACTCTCATTTGTGAATACAAAACTATTTTATTTGTTCAGAAATGTGCCAATTTACTCGTTTCTGTTACAATACCTCACTTCCATGCCTACTTGAAGGAATTGACCTGTCACTCTTCCGTTGTTGACTTACGTATTTCCTCTTTGCGTTGACGCGCCGTAAAACCATCTATCCAACTTACGTATTGCCAGAATTTCTTTGATATCTCAGAAAGATAAGTTTCCAACACCTCAGATTCAAAACTTTCTCACTCTCCTGTAAGAATTGTTCTACAAGAATGTATTACCTGGCTAAATTTGCCCTTAGTCGTTCATCATTTGAGTGCATTAAGTTGTTTTTAAGCAAATGTTGCTTGCGTTGTGCCCTTCTTTTTTCGCGTGTGTACCAAGGGGAACGTTGTAATCTTTTCATGTGAAAACGTTGTAATACAAAATTATTAATACTGTCTCAAAAACTTTCTGTGAACATACTCCACCCAGTGTAAACATTATCGCAATAAGTGCAGTACATATATATGAAAGGCATGGAAACTGAAACTATTTCTTAAAATATGTTGGAAGCCTGTTATATTCGTCTTACCAAAATTGTAAACCTTACCACTAAACTCTTTCGTAACACTAGACTCTAATATTTCATTGGCGACAACCTTTAAGTAATCGCTTATACCATCCTCTACTATGGTACTGTTAACACAAGCTGGAACATGAGGAAACAAAAAATCAAGAATAATATTACCTCATGTTGGTGATTTCAATAGCGGTTCCAATGCATGAGCCTGTGATGTCTGTCTTCTTACTCCTTGACTTTGCAACGGGCCAGTTCCAATCTACTGTATATCTGAAAGGTTTTGGGTTAATATTTTATCTACTGAACGTTTATGTCCGTCAGTTACATACGCTTCTGACTAAGGAGGTCTATAAATAGTAGATATGTACACATTTTCCCCGTTAGTTAACGTTACAGAACACTAAATGGTTTCGCAATCTGTTTCGTAGCGTCTTGTCCTAGTGGCAATAAATATATCCCTAATGGCTACAAACAATCCTCCTCCCTTTCGCTTGTATCTATACCATCTATAAATATGATAGCCTGGTGAAATATAAAACAAATGAAATTTCTTCTTAAATACGATTTGGTTTAAAGTAGGGTTCCGGTCCATACACGTTTTTAAAAACTGCGGTTAAACAATACACGTGTATCCGTTTATAAACGGAGATTAAAAACGTATAATCGGAACCATCCATTTAAGCGTTTATTACGAATCGTTTACACGTGTAAACGGCAAGCGTTATGTTATTGCGTGTAAACGGTTAAACGGAAAATCGCGCCAGTCAGCGTGTATGAATGGGTTGAGCCAATACCCTCTAAACAACAAGGCCCAAGCCCTCTGACGTCATGCGCGTGTGACGTAGACAGAGGCGGCCGAAGCCAAACCGAAGCAGCCATTGTTCATTAATCGCCAGTTGTGTCTGTAAGTGGAGTGATGTCTTGTTTGTTATTCTGTTTAGTGAGTGTTTTTCTTGCTACATACTTCGAATGTGGAGTGATAATTTGTTTAAAATCTCTATCAGTGTGCGAGAAGTGTTACAATTATGCCAAATAAGTGCTGTGTACCAGGGTCTAAAGGTAATTATGCCAATCAACGAGTGCATGTGTTCAGTTTTCCTTCAAACAGTGAATTGTGTAACCATTGGAAAGCTGCTATACCAAGGTCAGAATTTACTCCAACGAAGTACACAAAGGTTTGTGAATTACATTTTCACAAGGAGTGTATTATATGGACAAGTGAGCAAGAAAGTAGAACTGGTAAAATCATAACTGCCCCATTGAAATATCCTAGACTTAAAGCCGATGCAATCCCTAGTATTTTTCCTAACTGTCCAGATTATTACTCAAAGCCAACCGTAATTCGAAAAAGTAGGCAAGAAAAAAATTCAGTTAATCGAACAAACCAATTTGAAAAGGGTTCTTGAAGAAAGTAAACAAGAACATCTAAAATATGAAGCACCTATATCATACTCAAATTATAACGAATTCCTTACCGTTTCCAATAGCCTGCAACTTCCAGAAGGCTGGTTTAAAATTTGTAATAAAAAAAAAAGGACAATATTTAAACTTAAATATACACCAGGGCCAGTAGTAACATATGCGGTTGTAATAAATTCAAACGACAAAGTGGAAATTTTTTATATGGTCATGATTTTACTATTTCTGTTAATGATTTTAAAACTCCGTTTTTATCGAATAATATAAATCGAATTGAAGGGTTACTTGAAGCAATAGATTCCTGTGAACAATCTAGTAATGACAGCAGTGACAGTGACAATGTGAGTGATATCTTAATCTATGTTTTACATATACTGGATAGTATAAAGAATGAAGAGAACATAGGCTTAAGTTCATTAAAGAACAGTTAAGATTACANAATTGTAGTAAGGAAAGATATTGATATTCAGCAAATACCATGATTGTGTCATGAATCATTTTTACGATCAGTCCTCATGCAAATAGATTTTTAAGACATTCAGGTNCTCTGTTACTGCCGCATCCAGAAACTATTAAAGCAGTTTGCAACAAATTATTAACCGATCCTTCATTTGAAGACAAACAGTTTTTCCGTACTTACGCTAGAAATGTGTATACATTTTTAAAGGAAGATGAAAAGCNTATGATATTACTAATGGATGAAATTCACCTTCAACCATACTTAGATTATAAAGGAGGAAATATTGTAGGTACAGCTTGTAACAATACTGATGTGGCCACTGCAGCTTATGTGTTAATGATAACCAGTGTAAAGTCTAACTTAAAAAAGTAGTAATAAACATAAGGCCAACATCCAAACTCGATCAAAAAGTTATTCATACATTTATAAAAAATATCATCAATAATTTAGAGGAAATAGGATATAGCATATTTTGTGTGATCAGTAACAATAATGCAATTAACAGTAAAGCGATGAGCATGTTTGCACAGAACAATAAACGCAGCATAGTTTACCATCATCCTGTGGATAATAGCAGGCCACTTTTTTCATATTCGACTCTGTGCATTTATTAAGATGTATAAGAAACAACTGGCTGTATTCTAAACCTGATCAAATAATGTATTACCATGATTTTAAAACCGGATATGAAAAATGTGCTAAGTTTCAATCATTAAAAACACTGCACGAAATGGAACATTTTAAGTTACTGAAATTTGGTTACTCGTTAAATTTAAAAGCTTTGTTTCCATGAAACCTTGAAAGACAAAATGTAAATCTAGCTCTGAAAATATTTTATCCTTTTGTTGTGCAGGCGTTACTACAATTTGGTGCAAATATTGATGGGTCTAAAGATACAGTCGATTTCATAAACATTATATTAACATGGTGGAAAATTGTAAACGTTAAAATACCTCTCAAAGGTCAGCGTTTAAAGGATTTGTATCAAGAACCAGTTGTGGCAGCAAATTTAAGTGATCCCAAATTGGAGTTTCAGGACAAATTTTTAAATTGGCTTGAACTTTGGGAATCGGGAACATTTTCTCGCATGTTAACACCACAAACACACATTGCCTTAAGCCACACAATATATGGGATGTTATAAATAGCTAAATATTGTTTTGAAGAAGTAAACATGAATTACATATATAATATGGTAAATTCCAAACAGATTCACTTGAAGATAGGTTTGGAAAATATCGCCAGTTAGCAGGTGGGCAACATAACATTTCTGTTCGATAATTGTATTAAACAGAAAAAAGACTGACTTCAGTTACTGTTGACTTTACAATCACGTACTTTTGGAATAATACAGGTTACAACATTTCATGAAAGTGCTGATATTTCAGGTGGTTTTGTTCAGTTGTATCTTATTTAATAAACTGTTGCACAAGTATGAAGAGGAATTTTGAAATGTACATAATAAAAGGCATTTTTTGTGTCGGTTAGTTTTTAACTACATAAAAGAAAAGGAACATTTGCACAATTTTCATGGCTGCCAAAATCACTGTGAAGAAATTGTCGTGAATATTATAATTAACTGTACAACAAATACATTGTTGAAAACTTACTGTGGTAAGAGAAATTACCACTTAGGGAAGAGAACTAAAAATAAGAAGTTAAGTACTTTAGCAACTTCAGTTTGAAAAGCAAGAGCGAAAACAGAAAATACTGCAGTCCATTGTGGAAATTGGAATAGCCAGAAAAAGTAAGTCTACGTGATATTATTAATTTATTTATTTACCCGAATTTAAAACTTAACTACTATTTTGAATAGCGTAATTTTTATTATGTAGCTATAGCCTATTTACTAAAAAAATACAATGAAAAGGGTTTTTGCTTTCTTGGTGAATAAATGTAGTAAACATCAAATGTTAATGAAATTAATAGTGATTTAATGTACCACATATTCAAGTCACTATTAATATAAATTAAAAGGAATCACAGTTAGTTTTCTAACCATATATTTCAGTTGGCTTGAATATGTGATACATTAATCGATCGATCAATGTTTTCAAAATTGATATACCGAAAATAATGTACGCTGTTTTCAAAAATCGATATCTTTATTTTCGATATCAATACTTGTCGATATCGATATTTTCGGAACTTGAAATATTGATATTTTAGAAATTGGATGTCGACGTTTTCGATATCGATTGTACACCAATATTTTACAAATATCGAACTTCGTATGTGCTCAAGACACCTCATTCTTAACAACCGAAGATATGGGCAGATATCATTCATAGGATCACACACTTTTTTCGCGCGTCTCAAGTTAGTATTCATAAAAACCGGATAATCGTTTACACGTGTACACGTGTATATGATTCCAACGAATCTTAAAACGGTTAAACGGTTCAACGTTTTAAAAATAAATGTATATTTTAAAAAAACATTTACAATAAACGAAACTTTAAGAACACGTTTTTTCGAATACACGGATAAACGTTTAATAGGGAGCTCTAGTTTAAAGCAAAAAATCTGCATCTGTATCTTCTTATGAGCAATTTTGCGCCGTCTTCGGCGGCTTCTATTACTTGGCTTCCGGATAGCAAAATGTCAGTTTTCAAAAGAGGCTATACTGTAGCATTTTTCATATGTCATTAACTTTCTTTTTAAAAAATTAAATACTACCTGTAATTGTATAATAAAAGTGATTCAAATTAATTTAAAGTTTAATATAGGCCCTATCAAAACAGGTTCGTCTAACCTTCACTTAACTAACACGAAGTTTGTGGTGTGAGTTTAAACAGAAAACAAAGTAAACACAAAAGGAAAAAATAAAACAACAACAAACATGGTGCAGTCGAGGCACGGTGAAAGACAGTGCGCACGGTTTTTATATCAACGAAAATTCAATATGGCGGATATTTTTAAAATTGAAATAGTGAATGTGATGTTTTGGGCCAAAACAAACATTTTTTGAAGTATGACTTTTTCCCGTACAACGCACCATTTGGAAGATACACTTTTTCCCGCAAAACGTACCGTTTGGAAGATATTGTAATGTCACGTGACACACAAAAAAAAATTGCGGATTTTCGATTTTTTCTGTAGGTTTCATACCAAGNAGAAGGTTGAGTCAAAGAGCCTAATCACCAAGAAATGCTTAGCCATGATTCCATATGGCATCTGTGGGTTTGCAGACACACACAAAATAATTATTACAATGATGCCATATGGCATCGCTGGGTCAGAAAGGGTTAACTGAGTAAAACTGTACTATGAGAATATAAGTGGCAAACCAGCTAAACCACTTGCAACATCATAGAATTTTACCACCTGAACACTTGTTAAGTTTGATTCAAATCTTTACAAAGTTTCGGAAAGCTAGTAAAACAGAAAAACATGCAGATGTAAAAATATACAGCAAACCACCTGAATGTAGATACAACATTAACAACAACAACATGTTTATAAACAAGGTCTGTTTTTTGTCCAGGGTGTGTTTGCGATTCCAGAACATACATAATTTCAATTATATAAGGTATATATTAGAGGAAACATGTCTTGGTCATAAATATTAGTCGGGTTTAGCAGTACGACTTACATAATCGAAACCAAAAGTGAATGATTTTCATCACTCTACAATACGAATCGTACTACTGCCGATTTCTTCAATTAGCGTGTGTTCAGATAAGTTGTATGNCAGTTATTCTCAAAAAGTATTGAAGCANAACGAAACGGAGTAAAATTACAGAAGTAATAACTCGATGTTCTTAAGCATGATTCAGTAANAGAGANGGAAATGATACATAATAGANATGGGCAAAACAATTCAATTAACTTGTTTGTTCTTCAATAGTAAACTTTACGCAATACGGACAAGTGGGTACGAAATAATTATCATAAAGTTCCTTGTTTAATAGATATGTGTGTTTGTTGGAGACACNTAACTTGGTGTCAATCATAATCACAAAATTTGTATGTCAAGCTTTAGGTCGATGTGCTTTCATGTATGAACAGTTCCCACAACAGAAATTGACCGCTCAAATATTTACTAAATCCGTGTCTCCGTTAGGTGAGGTTGTAAGCCTTGCACACTGCACAGGGTGTTGAAAAAAAGACACTTAACAAAACCCTAATGCTATTTAAAAAATATCAAGTATATATAAGGATATACCCTGTTTGAACAGGTTACGTGTAATATACCCGGGTTTGGTACCGCAGATGATGGTTCGAGGTTCAAAGAACTGTACATTACATTATAGGAAATTGGACAGTAATCCTAAGAACCTTATTAGGCCTAGGCTATGATATTACACAAGTGCACTTCTGTTAGGGACAAAAATAATTTGTATTTCTGAATACGTACTGATTGTGTGATGATGCTGTATTGCCCTGTTCANTTTAACATTTTTCTCTATCTCTTCTGCATCATGGCTAGAATTAGCGTCAGTCACTTACTTACTCACTTACAATCAGCTATATATATATTAGATAACTTATATATCTTACCTTTTTATTACGTACATACACACGCACATTTTACCGTCACATTACATTCTAAACACTGAAGGGACATATTTGATATATTATTTCTACAGACGAACGACCAATTCGCAGCCAATTCCCAACAAAAATTGTATTGAAATCAAAACCAATAGTTTCTTACAAATCAAAAGCTACAGTTATCACTTGTACGTTCCTTTAATCTTTTTAATAGTGGGTTTTCATTTTCAAATTTTTGTTCACCAGTGACGGCTATAAAAAAGGCCTTGGATAGACCTAGCAAACTCCTGTTTCCATGGAAACTTGGCTTTATCCTCCTGGATGAGCTCACGCCTCTCTCCTCAGGTACGGCGATTATTCAATGATAATCTTGACTTCTAATTGCGTTATTTGCACGCCTTAATTAAAAGTGTTTTTGTTATGGTAATAATGTCTTATCAAGGTGCTGTTGTTACGGTAATCTCTCATAATTTACGACTTCCAGGCGGCGCTCTGGTGAAAAGGGAAAGTAGGGCGTCCAAGAGGGAGAGGGAATATAGTGAAGTTGGGAATAGGGAATGGTTAAGAGAGTGTCAAGTGAACTGATAAACGCAGAAATGAGAAAGCAAGAATGAACTTTCAAAACCATTAGCAGGATTGCATATCAAATGGAATTAATTTGAAAAAAAAAACAAAAAAAATTTGTGAAGTTTGCAAAGCGAGAATGAGCATTATAGCTGGTACCTTTTCTGTATATCTGTTTGTTTGGTCTTTCTTACTTGCTATGAGAAATAAGTCTGAAAACTCATCTTCACATATAGTGTCCACTCTATATCAGTTTTTCACGGCAGTAATTACCTGTTTCAGCACCATCATGTACACAAATTCATTGATGACTAGACATGTTCACCAGAGAGTAAGGTGGCACTAGATTAATGCTCANCGAGATATAGTTCCTCACCATATTATCACACGCACACCAAAACAGTTTTCAGAACAAATTTTGTGTTTTTAAAATACTGCAATTGTAAAGAAACAATTATACTAAACAAAGATGAAACAAACATCCCACCTTAAACTCATTAACCCTTTCTGACCCAAATTATTGTTTAAGTAGAAAAAAATTAAAAGTCATAGAAACAAATTTTTGTGGATGTAAAAAAAAATTTTATTGGTATCTACAGTACCAGCATCGATTCTGTCATATCCAAACGAAGCGTAGCGCGAAATTTCGTGTCGCTTAAAACGCAAATTTTCGTTCACTTACCAAGCTACNTCGGAAACAAAGCATTTTCAGACAAATGTTCACATACATTTTTTTCATTGTTTTCACGTGTGGATCTCACCCTCGATCTGTCTAACATAATTTCGTAAACACCCTGTATAAACTCACAAAATCCAAAACTTAAATCTAACCCCAATTTTCGCTGCGTACTCATCTTCAATGACAATATAAATATTATACAATCAGATTTTTCTCTTTTCTCGAGTATCTTTCAATTGACTTTGAGTTTCTTATCATTGTCTAAGTGAACTTGTTCGTATCTCAATTCAAGTAGGTTTTCTATTCATCGACTATCCTTCAGTATATGAAACGTTCGTAGATTCAGTCCAGGCCTTAACCCCCTTTTAACTCAACGAACGTTGAGCGTATATCAAAGTCGTATAACTGTAATCCAATTATTATTATATGCAGTCTAATGTAACCAATCCATTTGGACAAAATGATTGCCGTAACAAGTTAGACTTACCTATGCCTCATGTAAAGTTTTGTTGAATGGTTTCTTGTAGAGTTATACTTTTGTGAATAAAATGTTGGTGTACTCACTTGTCAACCGTCGTGCTGTTGATGTGATTTATGTATAAACATATCACCATTTCCTGGCCGTTCATTCCATTCTTAGTTGTTAATTCCATTTGTAGCACAGTTTTGTTGTAGGGATTTTCAACTCATGACCTTATTTCACTTCACTTAGGTCCAACCTCTCCCACAGGTGAGCAGCTCTCATATTTTCGTCCCAATAATTGCTGCCATCACGCGATACTCTTGCAAATTTCTAACACATGTAGCAGAAGACATTCACCGTGACCATCACTTCACTATTAATAATAATAAGANGGCTTTATTATACAAGGTTTAATAACCAACCCAAACCAATAATAAATCTTGAATTATATATTCTATAATTAAATTACTCTTCGATTAACAGTTAACTTTTGTCTTACCTAGAGTCCAGCAAATTAATTAGCGATCATGAATATGGTTTTTGGTAGGGATGTTCCACTGGAGATATACTTTCTTATGTCTCGCATGTGTGGAGCCAATCACTTGAAAGGTTTGGAGAAGCTTGAGCTGTAGCTTTAGACATCTCCAAAGCCTTTGATTGAGTTTGGCATCATGGTCTCTTAAAAAGCTTCCTTCCTATGGTCTACCACCTCAATTATGTCAGTGGATCTCAAGCTTTCTCGGCAACAGATCTATCCGAGTAGCAGTTGATGGTGCGCTGTCCGATACCTTTCAAGTAAATGCTGGTGTTCCTCAAGGTTCAGTTCTGTCTCCTACTCTA